>OY821762.1:6761888-6875579 GCA_963682095.1 Potentilla sterilis
ACGTAATAATGGAATAAATATTAATTGACATGCTATATTGCGAGGTGCTATATACTGAAGTAAATGTGAAAATTAATTTACCAAAACTGTTCATGACCATTTGGCCACATCAACTGAGTGAAGCTTTTAAAGGACTCATAGTTGGAGGAATCTTCAATGCCAAAGCTCTCATACAAGGGAGTAGTGGGATACCGTCCATAGTAACCATGGAAAGGCTTTGGACTAACATTCTTCTCCTTTATCTCCACTGGAAGGTCGAAAAGTTGCCTTATCATAGAGAAGGTGTCTGTCTTCAACTCGAGAGGTATCTTATCATACACTATCTCAAAGCAACCATAATTTTCACAAGCCTCTCTTACCCCCTTGCACAAATTGTACCACCCATCAGTTCCTCGATCCAGTTCTGTAGAACTGATTGAGTAATCAATGGTCGGAATCTGGTAATGAGAATCGGAACCCATTTCCTCCTACTTAATATCGATCCTTTGTATCCTAGAGTTCCAAGCTTTGTGTTACTTTGATGAGTTGATAGTTTGTGCCTATTCTATTTATATTGCATTTTTCTTGAGTAATAATATAAGAAATACCTGTTTATATACGACAGAACACCAGTTTGTCAAGCTCTCTAGAATCAATGACGATCGAAATAAGAGGGTTTCACTACCAGAAAAGGCATCATAGCCGACGAATTTAAGTCGTCGGCTATAATGATTATAGCCGACGATATAATTATTATAGCCGGCGATTTCGTCGGCTATAACCATTACCCGACGACATATCGTCGGTTATAACATCGTCGGAAATACGCCGTCGGTAAAACTATACCCGACGACGATATCGTCGGCTATAACTATTTTAGCCGACGAAATACCACTACAGACGACGAATTTCGTCGGCTATAATTGTTATAGCCGACGAATAAAGAGTTCGTCGGCCTTTATTTGCAATTTCGTCGGCTATAATGCCTTTTCTAGTAGTGTTTTCAAACTTGATAAGAGAAAAATCGAAATGATAGTAGTTTGAATTTCTGATCTTGGACTTTGAGGATTGGAAAGATAACATTAATTTAATTATTAGAGTTGTGGCTGTTCAGAACATCCAAGAATCACTACAAGTCTACGTACAATCTTTTCTTGAGAATGAAGTCTACGTACAATCTAACATAAGGTTGTTTTCGGAAGAACAGATCCTCAGTCGAAAAAGAAAAAAAAAAAAAAACTATAGAACAGGATCATAGATTCATAGGCAACCAAAAATCTTGGACTATTTTATTTTTTCTCTTTTCCCGGACAAAGTGGAGAATGAACATCACTGGTGACATTATATAGGCATCAAACATTTATCTATTGGGAGTAAAACTCGAAGAATCTCAGGTATGGCGAACTGATTAATTAATTTATTAGGTCTCGGAGAAAAAATTAATTCCACCTCTATTTGGTCTTCACTCTTCACTTAAACAAACTAGATCTATAGCATGATCCATCTGGGCTATTTGATTACTCTTTGTATTCAATCATGCAGTTAAGTCATTCAACCATGCATGCATGCATGTCCCTTAATTTGTTGATTTCGTTGCACGTCAAGCTAAAAGATGCCCAAAATTTTCATTTTAAACAAAACTGAGATTTACACCTTTAGTTGAAACCGAGGGGTGATATACAGCAGAATATATATCAAACATATAATTGTCCATATCTTTGTTATCCAAATCTATCACCAGGATGTTGCATTATGCATCATTTTCTTTTGGCACTGGAAAAGGTTATTTTTTTATTAAACAAAAAAACCATTTTCCTTTACAAACAATACAAACTTTGGGACAAAGCAGTTACAAAGAAACTGAAAGAAAAGCAAAACAAGCACAACTATAGACCTATAGTAGTAGCCTAAAGCCAGCAGCAGTTGCCGCTTGCCTACATGGCTGATAGCCGCGGCTTCCCAGACTAGGCCACCAAACTTTCCAACAGGAGCCTGGAAAGAAACCAAAACACTCGAATGCATGAACGTTCAAGAAACCAAAACAAATTCTCAAACCCAGACAGATAGAAACATCAAATAAAAGCACCTCCTAGTACGGTTTTTGGGTGCTGATTGCTTATTATGCATCATTATTTATTGCAGATATATACAAAGTTGTGCAGAGCTAGCTATCTAGTCAGCTACTGATTCCGGCAAAAGCCCAAATATGCATAGCTGACTCCGCAGCGGCCATTGCTTCCGGTGAAGTGCTATACTTGGTAAAATCCATATACTCAAAGTCTTTAAAGAGTTGTGGATGTTCTTCATCTACTAACTCTTTTGGTGCCTTGATGATGACACCCTCAACTGGAATTGCAAATACTCCCAACGCATACCGTTCTTTTTCTCCACACATCATCACTCTATGCTTTGCAGAATGCATTCTTCCATTACTCCATGTCTGCAAGTAAATAAGATATCCAATTGGTCTTCATGTGTGTTTCTTCATGCGCAAGTAAATTGTAAATATGTTTATATCTAAGTTACATGTTAGAAACAAGTTATTCAGTACATGTACCATAAGAGAATCTCCAACAATGAAGACAAAGGAACTAGGAGGCAGAGACAGCTGGATCCATTGTGATTTGTCGTTAGTTTCAAATTCAAGCCCTGAAACTTGATCATCACAAAGGATTGCAGTCAACTGTTTGTCAGTGTGTGCATTGAGGCCATTCATATACTCCCCTGATGGAGGTAAATCGTATCTCGATATTCGTAGCTTCGTCTCGCATGCCATGATCGAATCTGTATTCTCTCCCAAACCATAGCTATCAAGAATCATCATCTCAATCATTTCATGCAGCTCATCGAGCTTGTTCACCATGCCAAACACCTTGTTACTGTCGTTACAAAACAAATTAATTAAAATCGAAAGCATGAGTACTATAAACATAATGCTAACATATTGCTTATGAATAACGTAAAGAGAGAATACTACAACAGTAAACAGAACTTGTTACCGGAACTGGTCACGACCATCAGGCCACATTTTCTGTGTGAAGCTTGTAAGGGTTTCATAGCTGGAGGCATTTTCAATGGCAAAGCTCTCGTACAAGGGAGCAACGGGAAACTGTCCATAGTAACCATGGAAAGTCTTTGGATTCACATTTTGTTTCTTTGTCTCAAGTGGAAGGCTGAAAAATTGCTTTGTCACAGAGAAGGTCTCTGCTCTTAACTCCAAGGGTATTTTATCATATACTAATTCAAAAAAACCATAATTCTCACAAGCCTCTCTAACCCTCTTGCACAAACTGAGCCATTTTTCAGTTCCGCGGTCCGTTTTAGCTGAACTGGTTGATAGGTCTATAACTGGAATCCTATAGTGAGAGCCTGAACCCATTTTCTGATGAATGCATGATTGCTTCTTTGTTAGACATCTCTATTTATATTGCATAGTTTTTGAAATGATGATGAGATAAAAAAATATATATAAAAATAAAAAAGCCCATTTCCAAGTTGTCTAACACATCCCAAAACTTGAATCAATGTCGACCAAATCAGAGTCCTCTCTATCACTCCATAAGATTACATAAAAGTAGAACACATCAGATGAGGGGACCAGAAAGGCAAAAACCAAAAACCTCTCAATCCAAAAGGACATACATCTAATGTTTTAATTTAAAACTGATGAGAGAGCTGAAAGCTTAGATTTTACAATTTACTATGAACTTGGATTTTGATGACCAAAAGGATATTAGACTTGGATGCTGTATGGAAGATCCAAGAACAGACGTCATGTACTACAGTGTTCTTCTCAATCATAGTAGGGAAAAGAAGGGACCATTCTCCTGGTCCTAAATACCACTTGACGATATATAAATGTTAACTTTGCACCACCGAGATTGGGACTCAGACTGCTGCATTTCTCAAGCTTCCTCTCCCCCCACAGCTTACACAAGCATATAACCAAAAATATATTGTAGAATAGAGTAGAATAAAAAAGATAATATGCTATCTAGTATTTCAAATTAGCTAACATCAGTGGTGACATATATATATATGCCAGGCCTGCGCATATTTAACTACTGGAATAATTCAAATAGAAACCAGAAAGATGTAGACTTTTATTAGTTATCAGATAAAAGTACAGAACAAATTTCAATCTACAGGTTTTTAATATTTCAGTAACAGGCATATTTGGGAATTAAATAATAACAACAACATCACTTATATGCCTAAATTTCCAAGCAATTTTGCATTTAATATAATTGAAAACAACCGGAATCATAATTCAAAAGGGGTCTGTAAATGAATGCAGTTGCCTTGTAATGAGGAGTGTGAAGTATACTAACTCACACTACAGCTTAACTCAATTCCGAGTGATAAGGTTTAATTTCACTCTCCTAAATTGTATTAATCTAGGATACACCATAAGGAAACAGATGAAAAATGTGTGTAGTTTTTAGATCATCAAATTTTGTGTTTTGGGCAATAAACTGTTGCAACACACAGCCACACACATATAGTACCAGTTTGACTATAAATTCAAATCTGCTGGCTGTAGTAGTGTAGTACTAATGCTATCTCAAAGTTTATTAATCTCAATTGTAAAGTAGATAGTGTTGTAAAACAAACACAGATGAGAAAGACCTGAGGAGCTAGTCAATCATTAAGTACTACTAATCCCAGCAAACACGAAAATTTGCATTTGTGTGTCGACAGCCCTTCCTTCCTCCGAGTAAAAGAACTTGGCAAATTTGGTATAGTCAAAGTCCTTAAGAATTCGGGGATGTTCTTCATCTACTAGCTCCTTTGGTGCCTTGATGATGGTACCTTCTACTGGATCTACAAATTGTCCCAAAGAATATCGTTCCTTCTCTCTACTCATCATCACTCGATGCTTTGCAGCATGCATTCTGCCATTACTCCATGCCTACAAGTGATATCATTAGTGAATTTTGTGCAAGTGTTTAGGGTTTATAAATCATAAATGTTAGATTATGGTGTTTGTTACATCTCAAGGCATAACCAAGTTGTATGTATAGTTGTTACCATAAGGAGATCTCCAACAACAAAGACCAAGGAGGTAGGAGAGAAAGAAAGCTTGACCCATTGTCCATCCTTTGTTTCCATTTCCAACCCTGAAACTCCATCATCACAAAGGATTGTGCTAAGCGCTTTGTCGGTGTGAGCATGGAGGCCCTGCGTGTACTCCCTCGAAGGAGGAGAGCTGTACTTCATTATCCTTAGCAGTGTCGTAGACCTCATGATTGATTTTGAGTTATCTCCCAAACCATAACTATCAAGAATCATCACTTCAATCATATGTTTCAGATCATCCAACTTCTTCACCATAGAACCTACAGTGTTGCTATTGGAAGAGAGAATTAACAAAAATAAAAAATTAGCATAACCATAAAAAAGACTGAAACTTGATATAGGCTAAAGAAAAATGAGATTTTCTTACCAAAACTGGTCATGACCATTAGGCCAAATTAGTTGTGTGAAGCTTCTGAGGGATTCATAGTTGGAGGGATCTGCAAGGCCAAAGCTCTCAAACAAGGGAAGTTTTGGATTCTGTCCAAGGTAACCGCCATAAGGCCTTGGACTACAATACTTCTTCTTTGTATCCAGAGGAAGGCCGAAGGCTTGCCTTATCATAGAGAAGGTCTCTGATCTTAACTGCAAAGGTATCTTGTCATACACTATTTCAAAGAAACCATTATTTTCACAAGCCTCTCTAACTCTCTTGCACAAACTGTACCACTCTGTGGTTCCTCGGTCTACTTCCAATGAATGGATTGAAAAATCTATGGTAGGAATCTGGTATTGACACACAGAACCCATTTTCTACTAATTGTCCACTTTTTCCTTTTTCAGTATATCTGATGAACTGTTACTTCGTTCGAGTCTTTGAGAGGGTTTTGTTTAATTGCACAGTTCTTGATAGCTAGGAGAATATATTAAGAATTACTACAAGTCTACAAGAAATTATATATTATACTGTAGCTATACATCGTACGCATTAACATTTTGTTTTATCTGACCTGGATTTCTTAATGTTTGAGTCTTTGAGAGGGTTTAGATATAATATCAAAAACCCAACATCAAGATTTAAACTTGATAATGAAAGCTTAAGAATATGCATATAACTACTATATCAGATATGACCCAAGAACACTATCAAATAATATGATGCTAGCTATGAAACCATATATCTAATGCCATTATTGAGTGGAAAACTGTAATTGTATCAGTCTGGCCAGGTAGAGCTTTGACATAAGCTAACATCCAAATTGCTGGAACGGTCATATTTCTGAATTGGAGTCATTCAAATAGTTAAAGCACAAAGATGTAGACTTTATTCCTGGAATGAAAACTACAGCTCCATATATAATTATATACAATTTTGTATTTGACAGGTGAACCTGACAAAAAGTGGCATGATTATTCCTTGGCCAATGGACATAACTGTAACACCAAAAGCCTGCTAAAAACAACCCAAGTATCAGATGAAAGTTTCAGGCTTTCAGATGAAAGCAAACCTCATCATCTGCCACTATCTGCTTCAAGTCTTAACTTTCAAGTTGAAGATTACATTTTTCCCATCACATTTCTTAATTAAACTTAACAGTTGACCATATTATCTATAAAAATGTGATTATCATCTGCAGTGAACAAAAGAAAATAGACTCGGAGGCCGTTTGGGAAATCCAAGAACACTAGGAGCTTAGATAATACAACATCTACTACATAAACAAAGGATGCATCAGAAAACACAAATATGCGACCATTTCTATAAGTTTATACTGCAAAACCGAATCAACGTATGATATGCTACAGTTAACTTTGTGAAGTAATTGAAAGCAATTTCCCACTCACACTCCAAGTACTGTACAAGATCGTATGTAAAATGCTCAGACAAATGTATCATGTAAAACAGAATCTAGAAGTTTCAATCCTACTCCGACTTTGAAATTGCAAGACAGTAGCAGAAGCAATCTTAGTTATAGAGTACCTCCATATATGTACTGACTGTACACACCTGTAGAAAATATACCAAACAAAACTTGGTAAATGAACACACCAGGAACAGAGTACCCTGTAACACTCCGAATTTTGAATAATAAAATTCAAATTCGACAATGTTAAAATTTACAAATAAACTTAATCACTTGAAAGTTATCATACAATAACCAAGTAAAACAACAGAGTTTAAGTGTGTGGCTCAATACATTTAAAATATTACATCATTAACAAAATAGATGTAAGAAAAGAGTCTCTCACTATTACTCTCTAACCCAAAAAGATAATTACAAGCTAGACCAAGGCCTACACCTAATAGCCTTGCGACTCAGATGCCGCTCCCTGGCTTCTGGTCCTCACCTGCAGGTCTAACTCCTACACCATCAATTGGTGCACCGGGTTGTAAACAACGAACCCGGTAAGCTTTCAAAGCTCGTGTGAGTAAAACAAACAAGTTCATGATAAAAATAATTAAATCAACAAAGGAAAACACTCACAACCAACCACGACTCGTATATTATAAAATTCACGATGCACAATCAACCAAAAGAGTAAGACTAGGGGCGCACTGACCAACGTCATTCCCCTACAAATCTCACAAGGCAAACAGACTAGAGCTCTAACTGATCGTAACCAATCACCCGGCCAAAGGCTTGGTCTCGACATACTTGCCATAAGGATCCCTTTCACCACTTAGGCGAGATCCTCTCCCCACACATGTAAGATCTTTCACCACTATTGGTGAGATCTTACTATAACCGTCGGTTTCCATACCAACACAACCACACATCACACCACTCACATAATCACATATATGATAAATTCATAACAAAATACATTCACCCAATTGCACACTCACATTATATATTTCACGTAAATATATATATATGTAGACATCCGCTCAGGAATAGTCCACTAATACCAACTATAATCATTGATCGTAAAACCCTTTGAAAATCATTTTTATATTAAAATCATTTTACTTACCAATGAACCATAGTCGATCAAGTTCATTCAATTTAAAACAAATATCAATTCCATAAAATCATTTTGCATATAACGATCCATATATTATAATTAATTCATAATCAACTCGTATTTAATACGAATACACTGAGGTTTACTCACCTTAATTCACCAGAAATAGTAAAGATTCGTTTATGGTCGAGTCGGATCGCTGCAGGATCGGGTCAGATCGAATCGCAGCAGTTCTGGGGTCGATCAACGTCAGGTCAACGGTCAACGCAGGTCACGGTCAATGCGAGTCAACGTCTGGTCAACGGTCAACGTGGTCGGGTTGGGTCTGAAGCGGGTCAGGTCGAACCGGATCTGAACTGCTGAAACGGGTCGGGTTGACCCGATCGGAGACGTTTCTCGATCCGGTCACAGCGGCTTGAAACGGCGACAACCACCTACACCAAAAGGACCGCAATGAGGAGACGAACCGATCGGTGGATGGCACGAGCTCCGGTTCCGCCGGACGTGGTCGCAGCTTCGCCGTGTACGGCGGCAGTGGCTTCCTCCGCTTGCTACACCGAGCACAGCCACTCTCCGGTGCCGATCCTTAGCTCAAACGGAAGAGGACGTCGAGATGAACACTTTGACAGGTCACAAGCCTCGATTGGTGGCCGGATGAGGGAGATCTACGCGAAATAAGCTCCGGATTCGAATTGAGACGATGAACAGTAATTCGCGATAATTTCAGATATTTTCAGAATTTTCTAATTTTTCTGAAATTAAATTACTATTTATAGAAATTTCATATTTTTGGAATAACTTCAACAGGTCGTAACTTTTTCATACGACGTCCGTTTCATGCGTACCGCGTGTCTACGAACTCGTATCGTCGAGCTCTACGATTGTCATGAAGGAAACTTGTCGAAATTCCTGACGGATCAGAAAGTCAACTTTTAGCCCCTCGAAATTCAACGTTTTTCAAATCTTTAACTCTCGAAACTCACTTCCGACGTCAAGCAACAACTAATTAAAACGTACGAAACACAAAACCTCAAAAATCAACTTCCAAATAGTTCACGATTAAATTACAAGAAATTAATAATAAAATCGGGTTATTACATACCCTTTGTTCCATTCCTGGATTATCAAACAGAGAGATACAAACAGACCCACCAACAAACTCTGTTCAATTGTAATCAAAAGCAATCAAAAGCAATCAAAGATTTATGACTCATACACACAGTAGTGTGAAACTAAAAACTGTGACTGAATATATAATTATAAATTCAGTCATCCAGACAACACAATCAAAACCAAGAAGAGCAGAAACTTAACTCTCTCTCGATAGAAAAAGAAATCGAAGTGGCACGGCGAGGCGGTGTGATAGACGCGTATCCGAGGGTTTCCGATACACATCCGACTAGCTCTCAAACGTGTAATATCTATGGATCAAAGGATACGGCTGGAAAGTGGAAACGCGTCATAAAAGGTCGGAAACGCACCGGAAACAATCGGATACGCCATCAAGAATCATCAGTTCAGTCATATCCCTGATGAGTTCATCCAGCTACTTCTTCATAGTAACTACTAACTACAGTCTGGCTGTTAGAAGACAACCGAATCAAAAACAAAAGTCGACATTACTGAAAACCAAGGACTTATTACTCCAAGAGACTTAGAGGCCTCTGCAATGCCAAAGCTCTCAAACAAGGGAGGTTGGCATTTCGTCCAACCTAATCATTGCTTGGTTTAGTACAGAGGAAGACTGAAAACTTGCTTCGTCATAGAAAAGGTTATCATACCGTATTTCAAAAATACCATAATTTTCACAAGCCTCTCTAATTCTCTTGCATATACTATCCCACTCTTTGGTTCCTCTGTCTAGTTCCAATGTTTGGATTGAGACATCTATGATCTATGGTAGAACCACTCTACTATCTGTGCTGGATTTCTTTGTGTTTCTGATGAATTGCTCCTGTGATCAAGTCTTTTAGAGGATTTTGTTTAATTTATAGTTCTTGAAGTGAGAATCATAGTTAGACCACGATTATGAAGCTTATTATGATAATATTGTATGATGTCTGATATCCGAAGCACTATCAGCTTACATAATCTGATAAATTGATAATTACCTAATTAACCATCATCCTGTCCGGCCAAGCAGAGCTCTACCAAAAACTGAAGTCCATTGGCGCATTGCTCATGAACAAATTTTCAACCGGAAAAATTCAGATTATTATACCATTAAAATGTAGACTTTCTTGACTTGGAATTTTTACTACACCCTCCATATATGTATATGAATAGTTCTCTGTTTCACTGTTGAATTTGCATGAGAATGGCATGAGTATCTTGGCCAATCAATAAGAGAAGCAACAACCAAGTACAGATATGTCATTGTCAACATCAGCATACAGAGCTCAATGGTATAAGTAAACCCTAGACTTAGAACAAAAGCATCCAAATCATCAAACTTAGAACAAGTCGTTGAACAAAGATTTGCAGAGGAGTTGAACCCCCTAGACTGTCAAACTGGGCTTTGAATGACACAACATATATCAAATGAAAGAAGTTGAGAGGAATCAAACCACTATGAAAAAAAAGTTTCTACTCCACTTTCAATTGTTTTACTATTTGAAGACAAAGTACCATCATATAGTATATTAAAGAGGCAATTACAATGCCCGGGTTGGATAAACAACCTTTATTTCCAATACTACTAATGCTGGTATCCTGCATAAGGTCTGCAGTCTGTAGATACAAACTTGTAAGCTCTTCGGTAATTAACATATCAAGTGTGCGAAAGCTTGCTTTTCTCCGTCAATAGCCTTTTCCCTTTGCCGAAAGGAAGAACTTGGTAAAATCTGTATAATCAAAATCTTTAAGAATTTGGGGATGTTCTTCATCTATTAGCTCCTTTTGTGCCTTAATGATGGAACCCTCCAATGGAACTGAAAATACTCCTAAAGAATATCGTTCCTTTTCTCCACGCAAAATCACGCGATGCTTCACAGAATGCATTCTTCCATTGCTCCATGCCTGCAAGTCATCACAAGTTTGTTAAAATGTATAACTTGTAGACCATCAAATTGCACATCAAATGAAAAGATTTGGAACTTGGTTGCATAGGTCTTTTTTCTCCCTTGTTTTGAGAATAAGTTGCATCGGTGTATATACCTTATTTTGCTATGTATAAATGAAGATACATGTTCTAAATCTATTCAGATGTGTTTAGAGTTATGTTTATATTAGTTACAAATTACAGAAGTCTATACCATGAGAGAATCTGCAACAAGAAAGACGAAGGAACGAGGAGATAGAGACAAGTTAACCCATTGTCCATCCTTTGTTTGAACTTCAAGACCTGCAACTTGATCATCACAAGGAATTGAGCCTAAACCCTTGTAAGTGTGAGCCGGGAGGGCAATAGTGTAGTCCCCTGAAGGAGGTGCCTGGTATTTCATTATCCGTAGCAGTGACTTAGACTGCAAAGTCGAAGTTGATTTTTCTCTCAAACCATAACTATCAAGAATTATCAAGTTAATCATATTTTTCAGCTCGTCCAGCTGCTTCATCATAGAAATGACAGTGCTGCAATTGCAAAATAACAACATGAACAAGTAAAAACTCATGATTAACAAGGATGTGTAACATTGCACGATTGCCTTAACATGAGTCTCATGTCTCAAGTCTTAACATGAATAAGATTGCCTTACCAAAACTGATCATGACCATTGGGAGATAATTCTTCTGTCAATCTTCTAAGGGATTCATAGTTGGAGGCTTCCTCTAGGCCGAAGCTCTCATAAAAGGGAGCACCGACACTTGGTTCAAGGTAGCCCTGGTAAGGCTTTGGATTAAGGTTCTTCTTCATATTCTCAAGAGGAAGGCTGAAAAGTTGCCTTGACACAGAGAAGGTTTCAGCTCTTAACTGGGAAGGTATCTTTTCATATACTATTTCAAAGCAACCATAATTTTCACAAGCCTCTCTAACCATCTTGCACAGATGGTACCACTCATCAGTTCCTCGGTCCACCTCCCGCGAGTTGATTGTGAATGCTATGGCCGGAATCTGGTACTGAGAATCTGAACCCATTTTCTCCCACTTATCAAGCACTTCCTTTGTGTTTCCGACAAATTGATTCTTTCTCTTCTCTGGTATTTCAATTGATGAATCTCGGATTTTATTTATACTGCAGGAGTGCAGGGTTCTTAAATGACAATGATATAAAACCAAATAGGCAAATACCACTTCCCTAGTGATCAACTTCAAGTTCGATACCGAGAAGGATGGAATAGAAAGGTTGGAAAATTCAAGAAACCTGTGAGGCTATAGAATACGATGTTTACTAAGGTAAACGAAGTAAACTAGAATACGAAATATATCACTACATCGAAGTTGGACACGGCAGATCTTCCAAATTAAACATTCCATGCTCTCCTAGTACATCTGCACCAGAATTTGTGTTAAACACTTGAACATTATATTTATCTCAAGTTATCTATACTTCGGATCATTGCCAAAGGTTGAAAGAAATCAGAAATTCTGAATTCAATCTTGTCTTGAACCTCAATGAAACCCAAAGAGAATGGAATGGAAGCATAAGATTTATGTAAAATTGTTTGGAACTGTTACAAGAGGTCCGTGAAGGATCGCCAGGCTCTCCATGTTTTACTAATACAGAAATACCATACAACAACAATAATAGTACAAGGTCAGTTTCAGGGGTCATGTGGAATTTTCAGGATCCAAGAAGGCAAAGGATGGTGATTACTCAAGTAACCAAAAGACACAAACTAACAGCATTGGATCATGATCAGTAGAAAACTAATCCTATATTGCAAAGTGTGGTTAATCAGTGTATCGACATGTCCTTGACAAAAAGAGAGAACTGATCATTTTACTTCCAGAGCTTAACCCACTTATCATGACTAGCCGAAGCAACCAACCCCGTTACGGTTGACACAGCCAATGAAGCAATAAGACCTTCATGTGCTGATAGAGTCATTGTCTTATTTTCTGTCATGTTCCATAGCTCCAAAGACTGCAGTCCTCCGAAAAAAAGAACACATTTTATGAGTTTCCAACCTAAAATGTAAAAGAAAAATACTAAGGACCTGGAACAGTGCAAACTTGACTTGCCTGGTAACAACCAATGACCAGCAGTGAAGTATATGTTGGATGGAAAACACAGGAATGGAATTTATTGCCATTACAGCTCAATTCGTGAACACATTCCCCTTCACTTCCTGATCCGAAAGTCCAAACTCTGACAGAATCCTCACTTACGGATGCAAGGAACTCACCAGAAGGATCCCAGCACACAGACTTAATAGGCTTTGTATGTCCCTACGTTCCAAACCCACAGTTTAAGTAATCCAGTCGAGTTACATGAAGATAGCAATAATTGACGAATTTGTAGAGGAACATTAGATCACCATATTCCGACACAACGGATGCATGAGCTAGGAGAAAGTTACTTAAGTTATTTAACAGTTGCAGGACTGGTGCAGGTCAACATGTGGAATAATATCATATATATATTGCATACAAAGCTCAAGAAATAATTAATGTCGATATCATATGGATAATATCATATATTTGACCTGTAATGAATGCCGGCAAGCCTGTGTCTCCACATCCAGTATAGATACAACATTCTCGGCTGCTGCTGCAAGATATCTTCCCAGACGAGGTTGGAATCTCACCTGAGTCGTCTCACCCTAATACATTCAAACATATTAGAAATTACCAAACTGCTAATATCAAAGAACCACCAGTCCCAACTCACTAAACTACTGCATCCTCAACATGCTGTACACTATTCTACCTTGAAGACTCTTGCACAGCTGCCATTGTTGATACTCCAGTAGCGTATCTCACCATCCCCATCACAAGAACAGATAAGGTCATCCTTGTTTGGGTGGAAATCTACTGACATCACTGACGCATTATGTCCCATGAAGGTGCGTAGTGAATAACCAGGCTGCAGATTAAGACATAAACAAAACTCATTACATGTCAATTGAAATGATCATAAAAGATTACTCACAAGAGTATAGGCCACCAAGTTTTGAAAATTAAAATGGTTAACCAGCTGAGATACACTCATAATGGAAAAAAAATTGAACACTAGGATAAGAACAAATCTAGCAGTATAACTATGATCACTCAAGATCGAAATATATAAATATTGATAACTCAACATATTCAATAACAAAGCAGAAGCTATGCACAATAAGATAACATAATGAAGATCAGAACATTGCACTCACATTATCAGCATCCCAGACTCTGACAGTTTTGTCGAATGATGATGTTGCAAGACGTGGCATGCTCGGACTGAACCGAACATCAGTTATCAAAGCTGAATGTTCTTCAAGTGTAGACTTTGGCTTCAAAGTATCAGTGTACCATAATACAGCCTGCAGCATATATTAACAAGCAGTCATATAAACAAAAGCACCACCAGAAATAAGAAGTTGCTGGACTTGAGAAGTAATTAAACTAGTTTGCCATTTATGTTTCAAAAGAATAATTAGTCAATACGGAGCAGAATTGAATGCTCTCCAGATCTCTTTGCAATGTAGAAATTCACTCACTTACCTTTTTATCATGGCCGCCACTAGTAAGAAGTTTTCCATCAGATGAGAAGTGACAACTAGTAACTTTGCTTGGGCTTGCTCTAACAGAGTTTACTTCCGTAAATGTGAACCCTGGAGTCAAATTCAAAATAAAAGGTGAGAAAGAACAATTGGATCATTTTCAAGAAAATTTTGCAGCACATAATATGTTTAAGATATAAAAGCAAATATCATTCAATACTGCACCTTTGCTGACATCCATACATCGGCCAACAGCATCTCTAGGGTCTGCATCATCATGAGATAAAAAAGACTCCACATTATCATCAAGAGTTCCATCCTCCACAAATCGATCCATATCAGCCTGCAATTCAAGATCTTTATTATCCCACTGCCAAAATGGAATGCCAATGAGAATAAATGTAAGGATTGCAGTTCCTTCTGTTACAAGAAGCTGAAGTCGCTCACCAGTGGATTTGAGGGTGAGGTAAGTGTACCAGTACCATCAGCACCAAACATCATCAGAGGCTTAGAGGATCCACCACTATGGGGTAAGGCAGGCATTGATATTACATCACCAGGAGTGTGGGTTGAAGGAGTTGAAGGGGCTGAACTCGGGGAAGGTCCAGTTGTGTTTGCTGTTCCCGTGCTATTGGCAGGGCCTGACGATGAAACTGGCTGCTTTCTCTTTCTCCCAGGCTGGTTTTTTGAAACCTTAAAATCCAATGACAAGACTATGTTAGGAGCCTTCCCCAAAAACTGTTCAAGTACATAAATTAATGGACATAATGCCTCTTTAAAATAAAATTTTAAAAAAAAATCAACAAAAAAAAGGACAGACCTGATCATTTCCTCGAAAAGAGTTTGACATGCTAGCATCCATTGTCATGCTGCCAGCACCCCCCATTTTATCTTGCTGATGAGGATTATGATTTGAACTTTGCAGCTGCTGAGCAGAAAGAGCATGATGCTGAAGCTGTTGTGGATTACTATTCTGCTGTTGCTGTAGTTGAGCCATTTTTAACTACAAATAAACAGGCATCTCAGACCCCAACGTAGCAAATATTATTTGAGACCGTGTGGAAGAACAGATGGGAAACATATCCACAGTATAACCACTACAACTACACGTAGAAAAAAAATCAAACTAAGAATAAAAAATAAAAATAAAGCACCTTAATCAGCATATCCGTATCTCCACGAGGCATAATAGATGCAGCTTGGAGAGGTGATCCAACATTTGCCACTACATCACCAACAGAATTTGAAAGGCCGTCCTTCCCAAGTCCCATACTTCGATTATTCAATAACATTCTCAGTCTTCTACTATCATCACTGGCAGATGGGGATGTCAAATTTTGCTGGGCAAGCATAAGTTGCTGCTGGTGTTGTGGTGTCAGCATCTGAAGCTGATGAAAAGGCTGGGGAGCTTGTATAAAAGGTTTCTGCTGCTGGAGAAGTCCAGAACGAAGTTGATCCAGACCCTAAAAAGAAGGGGAAAAATTAATAGTTTTAAGATAGATATTATCAGCATCAGAACTACATGTATATAGACTGATGGATTCAATCAGTCAAATATAGCCAAGAGTAGTTCACTTAAGATGCTCTACTTCAGATAAGAATATTGAACTGAAACTACTACTATAGTAAAGACGAGGAAATTTAATAACAGTCATCAAAAGCTTACTGTGAGTGGCCATCCTTTTAAAGTTAGATTGTTACCACCCTGATTAGACCCTGAAATGAAATAATCATATGTGTAAGCTGCAAGTATCAATATTCATTATCATAAAATTCTCCATTATTTTCTTTTTGATAAGTAAACTCAAACTCTTTCCATTACAACTCCCAAATAATATTTCTATAACAGATTTTAAACATCAATAGAACATACTAAGAAGTGTGGTTGATAATTCTAATGAATTTTCAAAAGCCATCATAGTAATTCATAAAAATGAGCTGGACAAAATTACCTGGAATTCCAATTAATGATCCCTCAGGAGCTCTTGGATTCAATATAGGATTAATTTCAGTCTTTATATCCTGATTCACATATTAGTCAGTAGACCAAACGAAATAAAGGAAGCATATAATGAGAATTATGAGATGAAAATAAACAAAAAGGAACCTACCGGCACAGCTCCTGGAAGTTGCTGATTTCGAGCTTGGACTTGTTGAGTCATCCCGCCAGCTGTACCATGCAAAACTTGCCTGAAACAAAGAGTTAGCATGTTTAACATATAAAACCCTGAATAACCGATCAGTTACTTGTTGCAGTAACATCTTGAGTATGAAGTAACATCTATAGTTTTCAATGACATATCCAAGCCACAACTACAAGAGCAGGTCCAAAAATTATCATCAAATATATTAAATGTTACTGTAAACTGTGCAACAGTGGAGATAAATGCCAAGTTTAAACAAGAATGCCGTCTATTGAACCAAGAGACTAAACCAGATCCATAAGAAGAAGAAAACAGTCAAATATTACAGAAAATTACCCTGAAGGCTGACCAGCTGCTTGAGCTGACTTTAATAACGAGGCATGATTTTGATCCAAAAGCTGGCCCACATTCTCACCAAATCTTTGCTGTAGATAGTTTCTAATATGGTCAGAAAACAGTTGAATAGTGATTTTCAAAAAACTAAGGATAATTCACCAACCTTCAGAGATGCATCATCCAAAGAATCTCTCTGGGGAAGTTTTAATCTTTCCTCGTACATCTTAGTAGCCATAGCATTTGCCGTTCCATGATTTTGTCGCATGAGAGGATCGTTCCCAACAAGCCCGTTTGTATTTCCATTTAAAAGATGGGCCCCATCTCTTCTCTGTTGTGGCTGTTGTTGCTGCGGCTGCTGTTGTTGTGGCTGCTGTTGTTGTTGCTGCTGTTGCTGTTGTTGATGCTGCTGATGTCTTTGCATCATCATCTGCTGCATTTGCATGTGTTGTTGTTGTTGTTGCTGCTGCTGTTGTTGTTGTGAATGTTGGGGTTGCTGGGATTGTTGTTGTTGTTGTTGTTGTTGTTGCTGTTGCTGCTGCTCCCTTGCTTTAATAAATTGTGTCTGCAGTTGTAATATGTCATGAGATTCATATATGAAGGACATTTGTTAAAATATTAAAACTATTACGAGTACCCTTGTAAGGCTTCTGAATTGAAGTCCACTATTCATATCAAAGGTACCGAAAGGACATCTATGCCTAACTAACCATAAAACGAAAAACTATATAAAATTTACACTTAGACACAATATGAGATAACTTCAGCCAAGAGGGAAATGATATACAAACAAAATTCAGGGAGAAAACCAAATCAACTGTGTGCGCAATAGTCATGTAGTAAAACAGCAATTACAAAGGATAAATGTTGATATTCGGAGCAAAAGTTCATGGGATAGGCCAACAACTGTATATTTGGAGAATGTAACAAAGAAAATACGATATAATACAACACAAATTCTAACTACAGGATAGTAGCTCAATATAGTTCAAGTAAACAAGTATGTGACTCCAATGACTGCAGAAAAGCATTCCAAGAATTTGTAAACAAAACAATAAGCCAGGAAAAAGTCCACACATGTAGATCCTTATTCCCTCTCTCAGTAACTGTCCTTGAAAACAATAAATGGCCAAAAGCAATTTAAGATTACTAACCTCGATGTAAGATGCAGCAACCTCCGAGTGCTTCTCATTGGTCCTAGCAATAAAAATATCCCAGAAAACTGACCACCATTCAAATAAAAAACCTCCCGGTGCATCAATAGCTGTAACCAAATTTCAGGCGAATCTTCAGAGGTTAAAACTGGAAATACGGAAATATAACGTCCTTCACAAAAACCAATCTGTACCCCCTTGTATCACAATTTCTGAATATACTTACCAACGGGATCAGACGAAACCTTCCCTTCAGCTTGGAAAGCTTGAGCAGAAGCCTTTAAGTCTCTTTTCACTAGATAATCATGGATATAGACATCTAACCTGTGTTTCGAGGATGCAGAAACACCATTCATATATTAGTCACTGCCATTTCGAATGAAACAAATCAAAAAATATCTTGCTTTGAAAATGAAACCCAGATACTAATGTCCATATGAAACCAATTGATGTAATAGACAAGATTCAGTCCACAAATACAACAAACCAATCATACAGTAAGAACCAAAATCAACAATTGCCTAAACTCAATAAAATCAGAAGAAACAAACCCTAGAATACAATGGTAAAAACAACCCAAGTACAAGAAAACAGCATAAAGACCAAAATTTTAATCCAAAAGGCTATAAAGCAACAAAACCCAGGAACCCAAAAACCCAAATCGAACAGAAAACAGCAATAAGCACTAAACAGAAGAAAAACAAATAACCCAGATGGGGAACTGATTCACTGAAACAGAAAGATAGCAAAAAAGAAAGAACTTGGCAAAAGAAACTTACATTTTATCAGCTTCCCAGTTAGTCTGAGACATGCTGATGAATACAGAGAACCTGCAATCACCTCACCCAATAGTGAACACTGAAGGAATCAAACCCAGAAGAGAAAAGTTGCAGACTTTTGATTCGAAATATTAAAGTCCATGCTACAAAAAGAATGTGCAGTTAGAGCAAAGTGGGGAAGAGAGAATAGATGTGGAGGAACAGAACCAGAACCAGAGGACCTCTGATTTTTACCAAAAACCAAAATACAGAGCAAAATTAAGTACATATACATAAAGTTTTCATTTTTTTATAGGAGAGAGTAATAAATGAATAAAGAAAGAGAGAGATAGAGAGAGAGATATATACCTTCAACCCAAAAATGATGTTTTTGTTTTTGAGCTTTGTTATGGTAGTTGTAATTCTTTAAGGGTTTTCTTCTTTCTCCTTTTTATCTTTTTTGGATTCAGAATTCTTCTGTTCGAGTGCGTTGGATTCTTGGTGGATTTGAGCTGCTGTTGTTGCAGATATCATAATGACTTTGTCACGGAATTTACTAGATCACCCCTACAATACTGTTAAATTTTCGGTCTAAGACCACTTACTCACTTGGTATTTGATAAAACTGAGTTCGGGTGACTGAATTACCCTCAAGTTTTGCCCTATTTCACTTCTTCCAGCAACTGTACTGTGTTGCATATGCAATTTTTGCGTAGTTTAAGGGTGTAGTTGCAAATTTCTTACATTCTTGGATAAGGACAAAAAATAATTTGTTATTGGGAGTTTATGTTCATATTTTCAAAAACAGCCCTTGACTGTTTGTTTTGCAGACCTCTAATTTACTTTTTTAAATAAATAAAATATTATTTACACCTTTTTTATTTTCTCAAAATACCTCATAACTTTAAAAAATAATAAAAAATTTCTTTTTAAAATATTTTAAAGGAAATATGTAATTAGTTTTTTTTTAATTTTTTTAACATCTAATTATCATATTTTCTCAGTCCATTATTAATTTTGTTGAGACTGTGAAGCTTGTTTGTTCATAATTACTAAATAACTATTTTCACGTTTTTTACATTAATCGTTGATCATAACAAATGCATTCAAGTAAGTGAAACCTAAAAATAATCTAACCGAAAAATAAAAAAGCTAAAACTAATACAAATTGCACCATCTTTCAAAATTTACATTAAATTTTACTAACAACGGACGATTATATTGATTAATTAATTAATTTTGTAGATAAATGTGGATAATTTCTTTTTTTGGTGAGGTGCTATTTTTTTGGTAATGTGAGATTTTTTTGGTAAGGTGAGAGTTATTGGGTAAAATGATTTTTTTGGTAAATTCGCATGTATTCACAAAGTCAATACTAATTTGAAAAAATAGAGAGTTCCAAATACTGTTTTTAGATATATGAATAAAAGTTTCCTCTTGATATTTACTTATTTTGGCCAAGAAGAGGATATAAATTTGTTTGTACATGTGGCCTTCCCTGCAGCTCCGGCTAGGCCTTCTACTTGCAAGGCGACGATGATTGTGGCGGTGTCAAGAGCCGGCTGATCACTTGTAGATGTTGCAAGTAGATGATCTAAAGAGAGATGAGGGAGAGATTTGATCGCAACAAGAATGAATGATACGTAAAATGAAATGAATGTTGTGATAAATGCTCAAAATAACTTGTAGTTTGAATTAAGTTTTTACATCATTGCATAAGGATATTATCGGATTCACAACTCATACATGCAACAACAAAGGTGAAAATTCAAGTATTTTTTATGCAAATTGATTCTTTATCAAAGAATTTTAAATATCTTAAACGGTAAGTGTAGCTCTTAACATCACGTACGTTAAATACCTTTGAATATTCTCATTATATTGAATTACGACTGCAATTTTCTCCACATCCCCCTAAGTATCATCTTTTACATTTTGAATGTTGAGTAGGGCCAAGACATATCTCTTCAAGTTAATTATCTATGAGTGTCCGTTTAGACTATTAGAAAAATAAGTGTGTATAATGTACAAAAAGGATGCGTTTTGGATGACATCTTGCATGTTAGCTTCATTCATAGTTCAGTTAGTGCAATACAATGTAGACGTAAACTTTCGGTTGGATTATTCAGAGATAGAGTAAAGTATTACAAGCTTCATTAAAGACTTGAGGCAAGGAAGATGAGCACATGTGTGGAATTATAGACTTTGCAATAATAAGTACAACAACGCAAATTTCCCATCCCGTTATCCCCACCACTACCCTTTGTTATGGGACAGAAGCATTTCTCACTATTTTTTGAAGATTATGTGAAGACATATATTATGGCTCTCTCATATAAATCAAGCAACCATATAAACTGGCAAATTTGGTTGAAGAGACAAATGTGAACTAGTTGAGCTATAGTGGCAATCAACCGCTGAAATTATCAAAAACATTTATACCAACGATGTTTTTAAGGAATTATGCATACTATTTCAAAAACATGAGAATTTTTAATTTGTAAAATTGTCATATTATTTAATTTTGTTATCTAGTAAACAAGTGAAACGTTAAAAAAAATATTTTGTGAGTTTTATTTGCGCTTATTAGAATATTGATTAAGTTATTAGTTGATTAAAGTAGGGGTTGAGATCATTCAATTTCAACTATTATATATATATGCATGCCCTTCCTATGACAAGATAGAAATTGGTAGGAGATAATATATGTCCAGGTCAACTCAATGTCATGGATGGTTTACTTTAATAATGGTTGCTAGGTGTCCAGTCTTTGGCCATGGAAAAAATGTTCATGAGCCATCAAACATTGAAAGGGTCCAAAAACTAAACATGCTACTTAGAACCTTCTTTTTTATTCAAATTCAGACCAATGAGGAAATTACCATTACATCTCCTACATAGTTTCAGTTTGCTGGGCCAGGCCAGGCCATATATTATGGAACTTTGGACTTTCAGACATCTAAATGGGCCTTCAGCTAGTTTATTGATGAGCCCTAATAATTGAGCCAACATTCCATTTCAATGGCAGACGCAGCCAGTGTTTTGGTCCTTAATCATTAATATAAGATGAAGAATTTGCAAGATTTTTGGTCCCAATCGAGGAGCCAGGTAAGAAATTAAAAGAAGGGTTAACTATTTAAGAATTAAGGAGAGGAAGAGAAGCCGAGAAGGGTTTGGGGTTCATTGAGAGGTCTCTCTCTTGCAATATATATATGCAATTAAGCTAATGATCGAAATACATCTATCGCTCGTGTATCGTATCGTATGTGCTGTATCTATATGTGTCAGCAGGCTCGATCATTAAGCTTTGGCTTCTGCTGCTGCAAAAGCAACATGCCACTGAGATATATATAAACCATTTCGTGGGACCATGCAAAACGAAGAGAGAAGAAGAACCAGAAGCAGAAGGAAATCTCTCTCGGGCTCTTGGCCTTTCTCTTGCTCACATCGTTATCAGGGTCATCTAGGAGGAGCAGCTCATATTATACGTTCAAGAAACTGATGAAACAGTATATATGGCAATGGCAGATTGGCAGCTAGTTGGTAGTGAGAAAATTGAAGTGTAGCTGAGCTAGCTAGCCTGATTTGTCTTCTGCGCTTACGAACAGAGCATATATAGTAAAATCACAAGCTCTTGCAGTGTATATATATATATATATACAGTGAGTGAGGGGGTACTTCTACTGTAATAGTAGTAGGGGGAATGGGATCGAGTTTTGATAATTGGGCATGGCATGCATGCAGAAGAAGCAGCTAGCGCGCAGTGGTGGTGGGTGTGATATCATAATCGATCAGTGCACATTTGCATGCCATGTCATGCCAACCTATACTTTCATAGATACGTCCGGCCCTGATCTACATCTAACTTTGAGTCGATTCATTGTATTAATTATGAACTACCAACTATTCCCCATCCTACACGGCGCGTGCATGCCCTTTGGCTACACATACCTGCCTATCTAACTGACTGGTATACTGTAATCTTTTCCTACCGTACGCGAGGGACTTATGTGATGATTAAAGGCCCTCTTCAGTTGGGTTCCAGCATAAACCCTATCAGGAGCATATAGGTAAAATTAAACGTTAACATTATTGAAGTTAGTTAGTTAAGCGACCTTGACATATGATAGCATAAACCTTATCCTGTCGATCTGTATCAGTGTAAACTTATCAAAACCACACACAATTCAAATTCATTCCTCCTTCAAAGAACTGTCATATCTATTTGCTGTTCTGCATTTTCAAACAATGAAGTTCAACTCTCTTCAAAAGATATGCAAGAAACATTATTAGGCCTCAGGCCGATATATATTACATCATTACAAGTCTCGAAACTCCAGAGGAGTCTTCATCAAAGATTTGCAAGGAACATATATTCAGGATAGGAGAGTACCAAAAAAGCACTTCATAATGATGACCGAATCAGCGAAGCAACTGCAACAGCACTTTGCTCGCAATATTATTGCGTACATACAAATAAGATCCTACAGTGTTGCTAAGAAGGGTACAGTACGCGTTGATGACTCTCACAAATAGGAATCATGCAGCATTAGAAATCGCCCTCCACCGTGCAGTTTGAGTTTTGATTTTCATAATAGTGATAATACCATTAACCAGTTTATCCAATATCAATTCACCCCAGAAAACAAGAAACAGAAAAGAGAAAAATATATTAAAAATTGTATGAATGGACAGAAGAAATTCTTGGTCACGTAAGCTATAAAGGTAGGGGAGAGGGTTATAGACTTACAGAGAGAGAGAGAGAGAGAGAGAGAGAGAGAGTGACAGTGATGGAGAACCGGGTAGAACCGTAGAATGACAAAGCGCCAAGCACCGATGACATCACACTGTGCATGCAAAGAGGTATGAATTGAATCTATCTACATCACAGATACTGACATCCCTCCATTAATTAGATTTAGGTGAATCAACCATGCAATCTGCTCTCTCTCTCTCTCTGAGCTTCTGCGTTTTCTGCAGATTAGTCAGTAGGGAAAGAGGAGTGACGTAAGTTGCACCGGAAGGTGTGCTTGGAAGCGTGTGAACTTGATTTCGAATTCAATATACACCACCGTCTTTAACTCTCTTCTTGACTTTTGCACCTCCATATCTCTCTATCACTGTTCTGAGTATTCTCACCCCACTCCTCTCCTTCCTCCGTTGTCTTATATACGGCGGCACAGAGATTGAAAACCAGAAAATATATATGTGTGATTTAATTTCTGAATCGTATAGCTTGCTTGCTGGGGTAGACGGCCTGATGGCTCGTACGATCGTATCGTGACTAATACTACTATATGGGAGGGGGGAGATCGAATAGAGGGGTCAGAGCCCCATCATTGTCTCAATTATCAGTGGGTGAGTGTGAGTGAGAGAGATATATCATTGAGACTGAGACCGACGTACGTTGATAATCGATCGTGAGAGAGAGAAAGAAATTAAGAAAGATTTTGCATTGCATGCCTTGTTATGCTACATAGCTCTAGCCCTATGCATTCCGGACTATTGATCAGTACTAGCTACGTACTGCCTTGTATATATCATATGATTGATGCAACTCGAGCTGAGATACTCTTACCAACTTGCAACATCATTCCCCATATATGGATCTCAATATGTCCATCTCATACACACTTCTCTTAATACAAAGGTTTGATTAACATGTTATTTTAGTGTTTAATGAGAGCGAATTACAGCATTTGTACAGATAGAATAGTGTGTAAGTCAAGTAATTTGTTAATTCTTGAATACCATTAGCTAGTATTCTTTAACGTCTTGGGAGCCAAGTCTTGTTAACACCTTTATCCTTGACATTGTTTTTGCTATTTATATTGTTGTGTTTTCGCTATTTATATTGTTGTTGAACAGAAGTGATTAAATGAATGACTGAATTTGAATTTTAAAATGTCAGTTCACTGTTGGTGTGTATAATAAATTTTAGTGTTTCACAAGATTTCTTTATTCACATAATGAGCATATGCTGTGACAAACTAAAGATGAATATATCGAAAAATAATGACGTTTCAATGCTCTGTTTCTCCGATTAATCATTTTCAACTGTCCATCGCTTCAATAGCTCTCATTTTAAATCATCAAATTGGTCACAATTCTAGGGCCTTGATCACAAATATCAAACGGGATCCCTATATCAAACACCATTCATAACAGACATTGGCAGAGGCAGATGTTGATAATAGGATCGATCAAAGCAGCAAGTCTTCCCGCATGATATACAAGCAGCAAATTGGAGCTGATTCATCATTCATATTTACTTGTAGGTTGACTATGATTTCAGATAAGAGGCTACATGTATAGCCTGTAAGAAAAAATAGAGCTAGCATTGATGATAATCTTAATGGAATTCTTTCTCTGTCGGATAACCGAGGAGTCTTCGTCGATGATGGGACTGTGATAGAAAGCTGGCTGCACAGTGAGCTAAGAAGAAATTAAATATGCTGCACAGTCTAGGCACAGCTGAGATAGCTCAGCTACCAGCACTCAAATCTTTCCATCTTCTCACTAAATGACTGTGGTAGAGCATTTTTACCAAACTTACGCCAGGAGATTCAACCTTGAGTTTTCGAAGAGTGGAGTACGTTGTTATTGGGTAATTATTGCGTCCATATTATTCCTCAGCTGGAAAAGTTTCTAAAGGGGTAAAACGTACAAGGCTGTATTCCATTACTGCATTCCATAGAAGAAGAAAGGGAAAATGAGTTCCATTCATTCACCAGATCTATACGTTTGGAACCATGTCCAGAAGAGTGGAGAAGCAAAGGGCTACGAGGTGAATGAGCTTCATGATGGGGTAATTCCTCTATAAGAGATAGTGCACTCTAGTAGAATACCAACGTGCACTTCAACTTGAATAAAAAGGATTAAGATATTGCCTTTAAGAGGAAATGCCAAGCGAAGCAACAACAATTCCATCTATCCCCTTTCGCAGCAATTATCAATATGAAGATGTCAGCTCAGATTGGATCGGATTTAAACTCAAGTTTTACTAGGCACCCCAGACTTGATCACTTTCACTTACATCATCTCCGTCAACCTTGTTCGATTTAAAGAGCGAATGGCATCGTCAGATTACACCACCAAAGGAACAACAATGACCAAGGAACACTTTCTCACCGAACGAAAAATTAGGCAGAGCTAGAGCACATCGAAACTAATTACAACCCAACTCCCTTTTGTCACTGATATCAATTGGCAATACATCTAAAAACTCCCTTTTGTCATTGTTATCAATTGGCAATACATCTATAATCTAAAACACACACAGTACAATTAGTAATTCACCCCTTTTCTTTGATACAAAAGCTGGTAAAAAGTTAGGAGCTAGGTCGATGAAAACTAACAAAACGAATATACAATTAATCTCGACAATGATCAATCAATGATAACGATGATTCGCTTCATATTGACTTGTCCTTGTCCTCAAATTTGTCCTGAATTCTGGAGCTAAAAAATAACATTCTATTTCTGAAATTATTTGTACAAAGTTAAGGAACATACATGCGGCCGAAAGGAGATGTATGACACCCCAAGCAAAATTGTTACATATACATGAAACCCAAAGTAAAAAAGAGAATTGAACTAGTACAAAGCCTCGCTAGCTAGGTGAAAAAATTAACTATCCCCCCACCCCTCTCCTGTAAAAAATACATCTAACTCAGATTAATCTAACTCCAACTTTTTTTTTTTTTTGCCCTTTATACAAGTTATTTTCGTCGTCGTCATTTGAGTAGGATGACATGGGAATCACAAGAAGTAATACTGCTCTTGCAGTCCTTGGTTGTCTTCCAGTGGTCAGCAATGTCTTTTGATATCTCCACGGCGTCGTATGCCGTTCCGGAGAGGCCTTTCCTTGAGAAGCCGACCGTGTAAAGTCCATCACTTCCTTTCCAGCAGCTAGGACATGGAGCTTTGGGCATTCCTTCTTTGGTGAAAAAATCACAACCCTGATTTCACAAATCAAAATAGGCGCGCATTAGTTAAAACGGTCTATAACACAAGATAACTTTTCTTTTTTTTTTACTATCTTTTATGTTAGATATTCAGAAGGGTAAAAGAGCATAGAATGATGAAGACCGGGTCTCCTTTTTTGCATTGAAAAGAAGGGATTTGTAGTTATGTAGACACTAAGTGCTGGTCTCTCTAGTGTATGTGTCCAACAAAGAAAGTGACAGGAGATTCATAATAAGATGGAAGTAAAAACTAAAAAAGTGCAGCTGGTAATGCTCACCTTGAGCCAAGTAGGCACATTGCTCTTGTATCCAGTTGCGAGGATTATAGAATCGAACTCCTTTTCTTGTCCATTCATAAATTTGGCTCCATTTATTGTTATCTCCTTCACGTTTTCAACCACCTGCAATTCACCAAAACCATTAAGAACACCCCCAAACCTGTTTAAGAAGAACAGAACGTTGTTGTTTGTTTTGGCTATAGATTTCAAAGTACCTTTATTTTGCCGGATTTTATTTGTGATAATGCTCCGACATCGAGCACCGGTGTCTTTCCGGTGGCGGCTTTCAGCTCGATTGGACCAGTCTTGGGTCGCCGGAGGCCCAATTGATCAGTGTTACCGAGAGTCAAACTAGCGACAAGTAAAAGAATCCGGTCCACGAGTTTTACAGGAATCCATTTAAGAAGTGTCATTGCTATCTGAAAGGTTGAGAAACCAAACATCTCCCTTGGTAAAACATGCACCTGTAAAGGTAAAAGATCAAAAATAAAGTTAACTCCAACAATATCCCATAGTAAAAACAACCAAACAATGAATTCCAAACAGTAAAATTGTAAAAGGAAACAGAGGACTTACAGTGTTCCTAACAACCATATGAGGGATTGCATTGTTTCTGCAAAGGTCTAAGCTGACTTCCATACCAGAATTCCCACACCCGATAACCAAAACCCTCTGATTTTTGAATTCTTTGGCAGATTTGTACGAGCTGGTATGAACTATCCGACCTTTAAACTTGTCAATCCCATAAATATGAGGAATCACCGGCTCGGCATTTTCTCCGGTGGCCACAATAAGCCACCGGGAAATGTACACGAAATCTTGGGTCTGAACCCTCCAAAGCCCCGACGCGGAATCAAACGCAGCGTTTTGGACAGCCTCGTTGAACCTCGGCTTGATTGAGAAATGGGAAGCATAGGACACCATGTAGTCAATGAACTGTTTCTTTGAGGGGTACTTTGGGAAGTCTTTAGGGAACCCCATGAGAGGAAGCTGGCAAAACTGTTTGGGAAGATGAAGTTTGAGTCGGTTGTAAGTCTTGTGCTGCCATAGAGAAGCTATGCAGTTGCTTTTCTCAAGAATCAGAGAAGGGACGCCGTGGTTGGATAAGCAAGCAGCTACTGCAAGACCAGATGGTCCTGCGCCTACGATTAGAGGCCCTTCAACGAACCCACAATTAGGTATCTGGTCATTACAAGAACCCATTCTTGCAGAGTTCAAGAAAATGAGGGGAAGTGAAAGACGATTTTGGATATGGAAAACAGAGAGAAAGTGGTAAAAGAAACCTCTGCTGGGTTCTTTTTGCTTGCTCTGTTTTTATAAGAGCATCGGCACCCATGAAAAGGTCTTGCTCAAGCACCAGGTGGGCCCAGAAATAAAATTTGCTTCAAGCAAATGGAAATCAAATTTTGCTCAACCAAATCGATTTTTTTACACACTCATGAACAATTTGCTTGAGCAACTCAATTTTGTCTTGTTGTGAAATGATTAAATTTTTTTTACCGGATAGATTTACCACCAATAATAATGTGCCACGTATCATTATCGACCCCTAGTAATCAGATTACTGACCCCCAGTAATTGATTACTGACCCCCAGTAATCGATTACTGACCTCCATTAATCAGATTACTCACCCCCAGTAATCAGATTACTGACCCCCAGTAATCAGATTACTGACCTCCGATAGGGGTTCGGGAGCAACGCCCCCGAGGCCCACGATATCTGTTATGTTGGGTTAAGGTTTCCTGTTGGGCTTAGTATATAAACGTTCTATTGTTCGGGAGAGTTTTGAAATTTTTGGAATTTTTTTACTATTTTTTAAGTTTATTTCCGTTCTGATCAAATAGTAGTCGTTGGATCAAACTTTTGGACGCACCAGATGCATTCGACCATTAGTTTCATTAATTGACCGGTCAACTGCCACGTGGCAACATCCCATTGGCCATTGCTATTGCATGGTACTGTTCATCATCTTCTTCCTCCCGACCGCCACCTTCCCGGCCGTGGTTCTCCGCCGTCCGGCCACGCCAGCCGTCGTGCCACCCACCGAATTGACGGGCTCGACGCCCTCTTTCTTTTGAACCAAGTCTCAGGCGGCCTTGCTCGATGTGGGAAGTGCGGCAACGCTCGGGAGCGGTCGCCACCTTCGAGGGCGGCGCTCGGCTTCAGCTCCGGTCCGTC
Source organism: Potentilla sterilis (assembly GCA_963682095.1). NCBI lineage: Eukaryota > Viridiplantae > Streptophyta > Magnoliopsida > Rosales > Rosaceae > Potentilla > Potentilla sterilis. The sequence goes on from OY821762.1 coordinate 6,791,250, forward strand.
CTAGCGCTCGGCAGCGTTCTCCACAAGTCTTCCACCTCTTCCAACAGCCGAAAAACAAAAAAACAAAGTGGCCGGCCCCACCTCCTGCTCGAGCAAACGTCGGAGCAAATTTTGCTCGAGCGAACGGGTGAGCAGATTGACCAGTTGACTGCTCGAGCAGTTGCCCTCCCTTTTCGACCCCGGTGCGTGCTCTTCTTCCGTCTTGCTCGAGCAAATTGGCCGGCCCCACCTCTTGCTCGAACTCTTGCTCGCCCGGTTGCTCGCCGGTGCGGATGCTCTAAGCGCTCTGTTTCTCAGGCTCTGTTTTGCTGAGGAAAGGTGAGGTGGGAAACTTGAAAAGAGGGGATTTGGAATTCAAGGACTTGAGAAAGAAGGGTTTAAAGAAAAAGGCAAATGCTTTGGATCAGTGATGAGGGGTCTGTGAGGACTGAGAGACCCTTTATAAATGCGTAGAAGACAGAGCGAGAGAAGCAGAGTAATTATGAAAGATGAGAGAGAGAAAGGTTTAAGCTTTTAATGGAGGCGTGAAGGTTAAGGAAAAGGATTTGGCTCTGTTTCTCAAGGCTAGTTTCTGCAGAGATTTTGGGGGAGAGGTGAAATAGTAGGCTCTATGCAATGGGGGAAGGGGAAGATATAAATACATATTTATGGGGTGCTTTTCTGATATAAGTTAGATTTGAGGGGAATGGGGAAACCCTACTCGCGGTTTGTAGCGGGTGGCTCTACGCAGGATTTGCTTGGATTGTTCATCCATAATCGGCCATATTTATAAGAACTCCTATAAATAAATACCTAGATGGTTACTGAGAATCCAAGAGAAGTAGCAAGGGAAGGAGATCGAAGCTTTGTTCTAATAAGATAGTACACATGTGTTCGAGTTGGACACAAAAAGTGCATATTGATCATTTATCACCACGTTTTATAATAATTTCATTATTTTGGATTTTTAGATTTTTAGATTTGTTTCAACTTGAGATGCATTAAATGTGGCAAGTCGATTTGCATGGCTAATTGCCAACTAAAATTTCTTTAATACAATATTTTTTTTTTAATATTCAATAGTTGATTCTATTTATGCATTTTAGTTATATATATTTTTTTAGATAAACAATTCAGTCATATTTTTTAGTGGTATTTTAGTTCATATACAATTTTACGCAATAGCTACATTAATTCAATAAAATTGTTTTTTTTACAAGTTGAATGATCTGTTGAGTCAGACATGTTTTTTGAGAGAAATGAAAAATATTTCATTGGGCATATATAGCCCAAATATTGGCATCCGCAAAAACTAATGCTAGCAACGGTCAAATATAACAAAAGATTCTCCATTCCGATCCTTTACGCATAAGCGGGAAATAAATTCCTTACAAACATCTAAGAGTCATCATTTAAAATAATTAAAATTAGAAAAAGCTAAAATCTATAAAAAAAAAATGAACTACGTACCATTTGTATGAACATTATAGTACTTAAACATTTCAACACTAGTTTCAATAATTATTTATCATCTCCTTAGTTTTTTCACATATAAACTCTTTTATAAGCTTTAATCAGATCATTTGAAAAGAAAAAGTTATCAAAGAAAAAAAAGAAAAAAAAAAGAGAGATTTGTTTTTTCTTTGTTGAGAAACATTCATTTAGTGAAAATGTTCATAGACGTTGACAAGGCGCGTGGACTAAAGGACTTGGGGTTGGTTCTCCATGGAGACGTGATATGCTGCCACGTGGTGTTGCCAAGTCAGCAAGAGGGGTAGTTGTCTGTTGCATTGTAGGAAGCAGAGGAAAGAAATATGGCTTGCGTCAACAGCCGTTGATCGAGTACTGCCTTACCTTTCTAACATCACGTTGCATCATTCTTGCCCTCTCCCGCCGGGCAAAAATGCATGCCATCCTAAAATCTATTTATCAAGTTAAGCTACATAATTAAACGGAGCACGGCTTACTATTTTGATAGTTTAGTATCATTGATTGTTAGTATATACTTTGAACTAGTCGTCTGGTGGCGCTGACAGAGGCGGGGATCTTGTTTGTTAGTATATAAACATCCTAAACCTAATTGTATTCTGTATTCTGTTTTCCTCAAGATAAATGAACTGCTCTCTTTTGCCCGTGGACGTAGTCAACACATCGTTGGTGAACCACGTAATTCTGTGTTTTTTTCTTACATTCGTTATAACATCGATCGAGTTCAATATACATTAAAACCCATATAAAGTGATTATCTCTAAAGTGATAACTTCTCTAAACTGATAAAAAATCTCGGTATTAAGTCGGGACCAGTGTTATAATTTAATAACCCCTCTATCGTGATAATTAATTTTTTTTTCTTCAGAAAATCGTAGTGCTAAATTATGGTCCCAACTTTCCCATAAAGTGATATTTTCAATTAAATACATATTTTTTTATATACTTTACTAATTTGAAAAATATTTCATGATACTAGTTTGTGCTAGGTTTGCTTGTCTAATAAATTTTATATCATCCTTTATCTTCTGAATTGCCTTCAATTGGTCATTGCGATCTCCGTCTTGTTGTAGTAGAAATATCTCAATCTTTTGAAAATCCAAGAAACTATTGAAATTTTGGTGAGTTGAATGTAGATAAAGAAATAACTACGTACATGAATATTCAATTTTGGTGAGTTGAATATAGACAAAGAAATATGTATATGTATTTAGTGGCTAAAAACACAATTTTAATCATTTTAGAGCAAAACAAATGTAAACCCCTCTTATGTGATAATCTTTCTAAAGTGATATTTGACCCGGATTCCAAGAATACCACTTTAGAAAGGTTTTGAGAATATCTATATTAGTTTTATGGGTGGTAGCTAGCTAGCTAGCTAGAAACAATAAGCACATGACAAATGCAAAATCTTAGCTAATTAACGCCGCCCAATTCAAGAGACTAAGACAATGTTGATCTGTACTTGTCCAAAGCTTGACAGACACCAACTGGACAAGAATAACCAAGCTTCGGACTCGATCGATGAAGAAATAAGATCTCAGCGACCTCAACATGATGGTGTTTGGATACGGGGATCTAGGGAGAGCTAGCCAAGAATGGTTTTAATATGAATATGACACACATACAATCTAGGTTATTAGAAAAACAAAATCTAGAGTAAGTTCGTAAAGATCTTATGAGGAATATACACTTAGTTGGAGCGCACTAGAGTTGCTAGCTAGTTATGACCTACCATACCAATCCATATATATATTACTTCGTCTTTCTTAATTAGTAGTCGATTTTTACACCTGTTGATGATCGATGCCTACTTCATTTTATACCAGCAATTGCTGACCTAAGGTCAACTGAATTTTTGTTGGCCAAAATGAAGTTGATAGAACCAAAGTAGATTAAACCTAGAAATGGTAGATTAATGATTGCATAATCCAAATTGCACTAAGCTGGTTCATGACAATCTGATCTGACTTTATATTATAAGCCCTAATGTGGTGATGAAAAATTCTTTTGAGAGTTAAGTATAAAACGACGACCTGTAAAGTAGATTCTTGTCTATAATATTATGATGACAAGAATCCAGTATTAGAACCTTCATCGCATTCATGTTCTCCTTTTGTTCTTAATTAGAAAGGTGGATTTAAAATAAGAGTAAACTTATATTTATACATTGTCCTTCTGCAAAAAAAATATGTGAAGAGAAATTATTAGCAATCATTTCTATCGCATGCAACAAGTGGAAATCTTTAACGGGATAATTCACAGATTATGTTATATATTTCTACATCTCATCTGTCATTTACATTGATGATACATTCAGTGGTCTTACACAAATTCGGTACACCAAATTAGCTAACAATATGCATATCCTTATATCTTGGATATATTATTGAGTACTATTGATGTCCAATATGTTCCTTCATGTACAATAATTTATCTTAAAGAGAGGATTCCACATTCATGCTTGGGACAAGCATCTTATTTCTATGGATATATACCAACTCTAAATATATCTTTTCAGTCGGAATTTAATTGATTTTCTACCGGAAAGTATAAATTATCAAATTATCAAATTATCGATACAACTATAAGCATTATGGATCGTATAAACTAGCTGAAACGATCGTTTATAACGACGAACAAAAGATTCAACATTCACTCGTTTGCAAACAGTGATCCTTAGGAACTTCTAAATACATCTCAAATTGTAAGGAGTTGCCCGCATGTTTCCCAGATCTTGAATGTGATTAATGACAACCATGCATACACTCACAGCAGCTCTTCCTTTTTTCTTTTTCCACAACTGTTCAAGAAAGTAGGTTGATTGCGAGGCAATATATGGACGTCCATACATGTCTGGGTTCAAACTTCGGACATATGTATTAACCTATAATTATCAATCGACTTCCTCGTTAAGTCCATGATCGACGATCATATCGTGTACATATATAGGTCTGACATTGATTCCTAAGATTCATGTAAACGAAATCAGGTCCCCACTATCCCTCTTCCTCTGTCTGGTCTCACATTTAGGGTTTGACAGCTGAAATCCCGATGAGCCCCATACTATCTCTGAAACTTCAACGTTAAACTGGAATTTTAGGGACCAGCTGCTAGGCATTTTCGCAGTCCTTCTCAATATTATCGTTTAGGACAGCTCTCCTCATTGGCCAGAGAAACGAAGGACAGCTCTCTCTCCATATTCATTGGCATGGTTAGAGTAAAAGGACAGCCCTAATAAGCTCCTTCGGGAGAGTTAAATTTAACAGACTAGTACTAAATGGAGGTATATGTACAGCTTCGGGGAACTTGTTTTCAAGGAAACCCTCTCTGTTTTCACTGGCAGGCCATGATAATATAATTTCAGGAGCTCTCGCGTGCATGAGAAGATGCCCTTCACAAGTCACGATCTAGCTTACACCAACTTGGCAAAATAATATTTTGGCTGTCTATAAGGCATTTCCAGTTTCCGTGAATATAAACTAGAGAGAACTTCAGGATGAAATATTTAACAGTCAAAAGAACGTGGCATCGTAAGAACATATCAGAACTCTTTCTTTTTTTTGGTTTCAAATTACTGACACGGCCTTAGAATAGAATATCAGTACTGCTGGATCAAATTCCACAAATGACCACTCTTACGATTATGAAGTCACGAATTGAACATGATAAACTCTAATGATGGATGGAGGAAGAGACTTATAGCTTGATCATCCTAGGCCGTTTTTTCCCCGAAAGTAATATGAATTATGAAGAGCTTATGTAGATTACAGAAGTTAAACATGCTTAGGCTTAGTTTGGGACAGCTTTTGAGGCTGCTTTTGAGACTGCTTTAGCTTTTGGGATTAATATATGGCGTTTGGTAAAGTTTTTAAAAGCTGCTTTTGGTCAAAATAGCTTTCTCCAAAAGCTGAAATCGAAAAGCTAGAAAATAAAGCTTTGGAAAGCAGCTTTTGAAGAAAAACACAGAGCAAACAGTGTTGTTCTAATGAATGCATTGTAGTTGCAATATTGATAGACTATAATATATTTTGTGTAATGGTTCCATTTGATTATGGTGAAAAATACTTTGTCTAATATTTTAAATGAATTGTGTTTAATATTTAAGAATTATTCGTAAATCTTTTATTTGGTCCAAACAACTGGTCATACATTGGAAAAAATTATACCAAAATAATTGCCCAAAACCATAGTCTATAATTTAGAAAGTAATATTCATTTTAATAAAATTTTAAATATTTATGATTATTTTGGTAATTACACTCACTCAAAGTAAAACACTTTCTACTTCGAAGTTACTAAACACAAAAAATTATTTTTCGTTCTCACAGCACTTTTGAAAACAGTTTACCAAACACCTAAACTGCTTCCTCTCACAGCAAGTTCAAAAGCTATTTTGCTCACAGCTGATTCAAAAGCCATTTTGCTCACAGCACAGCTGTCCCAAACTAAGCCTTAATCAAGAATCTCAGCTGTATATCATATCCAGTGGCGGACGGATAAATATATCTATGTGGGGGTAAATTTTTTTTGAAAGAAACATAATAAACCAGGATGAAGAAGTTAGAATAAATTGCTATAGTACTTCTTTTTCAATCCTAATTTCTACTAATACCTATCACCCCATCTAATTTTTTTTTTTAAATAAAGAAAAAGAAAACTTTCATTACAAACACTTCTCAAAGAGAAAAAAGAAAGAAAAATACATTCTTATACAAAACCTCAATCATATTAGAGAGAAAGAAGAAAGAATTTTCCAAAAGATTAAAGAAAAGGTAGCTAATATCAAGTTTAAGAGAGTTCTTTATATTTGTGGGGCAGTAAATAGAGTAAAATACAATTATATAAGGTCTTGAAGTGAGACTTTTATAGCTATTCAACGTGGGCAAAAAACAACCGAAAGATGGGAAGAAGATGAAGCAAATCAAAAGAGTTTAGAACATTCAGTGGGGGTACTTGCCCCTACCTCGGTCCGCCACTGATCATATCAATATGGTTATGATAATGGTAATTCAACTTGTGATTAATTGACTTTATAAATTTAGTGGTCTTGCTTAGCTACTTATATTGTTTCAATATATTTGTCTAATTTTCTATCGGTTCAGTTAATGAGATCGATATGAATCTGTAATATTTTTGATGCTAGTAAAATTAATTAACGAGATGTTAGTTTGTTTAGCTAACTCGATTAGTTATAAAAATTCAAGCAAATTCCAAGTAAAAAAAAATCCTAACAAAGAAGCCTGATGTATATCGTTATATCCCAATTCACGTATAATCTGGCCGATTTTGAATAGTTCTAATACATTGTCCAATGGTCTGTGCGATAGTATTTTTTATTTTTTTTTATTTTTTTTTATTTTTTTTCTGGCAATGTGCAATAGTGTTCTTTGGAGGAAAAAGAACGTACGACGCATCGTCGAGGCCACAGTCAAGTTGAGGTGTCCCGGATCGACGCAGAAGGCAAGGTTGACGTCACGTGACGTATAGTTACCGTCTAGTTCTCAACCCAGGCAGTCACGTGTCACTCTGACTGTAGAATCTCCCAGCCAATGGAATCTCGATAAGCAAAAACACTGGTCCTTTCTGACTGAAAAGACCAAAACGACCCTGACACACCCTTTTGACGCTGATGCGATAGCAATGCATCAGAAACAACGTTTAAGGCCCGAAGTGACCCGCACCCCCCTGTAAATTGTACAAGGATCGGTGCACCTTTGATTTGATGGTGAAGGGTATTCTCGCCACTATAAGTTTTCACCACGTGTCGCAATTACCTTCGTTTTGCTCATTGTTTTGCCTGGGTCTTTGCGTCTAAACGCACGGTTAAGTGCGGACCTTTGGATCAGCGTGGGAAAGTGCATCAACGACAATCTAATGGTTGGGAGTTAATGAGGAGGTACAGTAGACAAGGTTTTGTGCTGACGCACGCATGGCTTGATTGGCTGAGTAATCAAACAGTATCTTGGTAATTAATGCAATAGATTTTGGAGTGATTTTTTTTCACTAGTCTAAGTAATGACGTCAGGGTGAATTTAACAGTGTTGGTTTCTTAAATTATGAAAAAGTAAAGTTAATCGTTACCTAATGGGGTTGATCACTTGATCTAGTAAAAGACTAAAAGCATGTCACATGCTGCAAGGATTTTCCTAATTTGTGAAAAGTTACCGGGAGACGCTATGCTCCCGCCGCCTGGGAGTAAATAGAGTAATAGCTCACCCCATTACTAATTTTTTTTTTTAAAAATAGATAACTAATTTGATCTCAACTTAAAAAGATAATTTTCACACCTGAGTTTAAAATATTGAGAGTTAGTATGAACATTTAGGATCATTGAAATTAACTAGTCTCGTTACATTAAATTGTTTCATTAATTTACCCAGCTAGGTACTCTATATATCTAAAACATAAACCCTACAATATTATTCACTACCCTGATCTTTAACCACTACCTTGATATGTAAATTTCAACGGATAATCATGAAATGAAAATTACCTTTACACTTTTCCAGCATGCATAACGCCATACAATTTTCATTCACCAAATTCCAATTATAATTAGTTTTGCAAGGCATGCAAGAATCTTTTTGATTAATGGATGAAAACCCTACAAGAATCTGATAGCGACCATGGCTCCAGCGTTCGTGGATTTCATGTTCTTTTAGTATCAAACATTCAATCATACAATCCACGACTAGGCCTCATCATGGGCCAAGCCCTACCCTAAAATTTAGGGCTTAGGGTAGGGTCGGACTGGGTTTTGACTAAGTCAACATAGCTTAGGGCCGCGCCGGGCCGGGCTAGGGCTTTGATATGTAAACTCTTACCCGCCCTTAAGGCCCATTCTATTAGGGCTAACGGCCCGGCCCTTTAAACTAGGGCCGGGTTGGGCTTTTAGGGTATGAAATAGAAGTCAAATTTTGAAAAACGCTATGAAATAGAATTTTATCTTTATTATGAAATACGGTGATGGTAAAAAAATCACTTAAATCCGACAAAATTAGAGCCCCGATCAATGCGGTCAACCTTATTTAAACTTATCTCTCTCTATGTGAAGTCATAGTATAGGGAGTAAACGTTCCCAAATTTTTACATGGATGATTACGTCTCATCTATTTGAGAGTTTAATGTTTGGAAGAGTCGACGAAACAAGTTCATTTAAATGTACGTATTAGCGCTTTCGTGTGATAAGTTTTATGAAAATATGGTTGACCGTTTCGATCGAGCATCGAACGTTTACGAAACGAGTTGATTTTTATATTCTACTCATATTTGACTATAACGATTATATCAGACGGTTAAATTTTTTTTTTTAAATTTAGACATTATAATGACAACATGCTTACTAATGCGGTATAACTTGATTGGTAGATTATACTCAAGTGTACAACTTTTTGAAACAACTATATACAAGAAGTCAAATTTTGAAAAACGCTATGAAATAACATTTGATCTTTATGATGAAATACGGTGATGGTAAAAAAATCACTTACATCCGACAAAGTTAGAAACCCGATCGATGCGGTCAACCTTATTTAAGCTTATATCTCTCTATGGGGAGCCATAGTATCGGGAGGTAAACGTTCCTACATTTTTACATGGATGATTACATTTAATCTATTTGAGAGTTTAATGTTTGGAAGAGTCGACGAAACAAGGTCATCTAAAGGTACGTAATAGCGTTTTCGTATGATAAGTTTTATGAAAATATGGTTGACCGTTTTGATCGAGCATCGAACATTCACGAAACGAGTTGATTTTTATACTCTACTCATATTTGACTATAACGATCATATCAGACGGTCAAAATTTTCATTTTGTGAATTTAGACATTATAATGACAACATGCTTACTAATGCGGTATAACTTGATTAATAGATTATACTTAAGTATACAACTTTTTGAAACAACTATATAAAAGAAGTCAAATTTTGAAAAACGCTATGAAATAGCATTTGATCGTTATGATGAAATATGGTGATGGTAAAAAAATCACTTAAATCCGACAAAATTAGAGCCCCAAATCTCTTAGTGAAGACATTTGTATGTATTATGTAATATAAAATAGTTAAAATTTTAGGGTAGGGCTGAGTTGGGCTTTTAGGGCCGGGTAGAGCTTGGCCCTAAAGGACTCAATAGGGCCAGACCGTAGGGTAGGGCCGGGTTTAATTTGCTCGACCCTCACCCTACCCTACTCGAAAAGGGCTAGGACCGACCCGCCCTAATAAAGGGTCGGACCGGGCTTCAACCCTATAGAGTAGGGCGGACTTTAAGGCGGGCCAGGGCCAGAGGGCCAAATGCCTATCCACGATCATAAGAGCAAAAGCATGCAATTTGGAATTTGCAATGAACAAAAAGCAAAAGCTGCGAGCGATTAGTGAATGCGCTCTGGAAACTTTACGGCCCCATGGAGAAGAAGACTATATATATGAAAGATATTATGAGATCGAGCTAGCTAGAGTGACCAAGATATATAATTGACATGATAGGAATATACTTGTCTAGTTTTGCTAATGGGGTGCGAACTGGTCTGCACTTTGATGATTGAAGGTTTCTGTTTGAGAAATTTAAGGCTGCAAAGAAACCCTGTTGAAGAGTTCAAAGTGGGATTTGCCACAAAGCTGTAGGTGCCAAGTAGGGAAGTAGGGAAGTACGTAGGTCCATGATTCCATTCCATGATTATATGATTCGTGTATATATGAAAGTGGATACAGCAGGCCAGAATCTCATCGCTCTCACACTCAGTTCACTCATCATGACGATTTTTTCTTTTTCTAGCCAGACTCGTATGCAAATTATGTTGCTAAGATCAAGTTGGTCTAGCTTTATATGTAAGAGCTAACTAGTTAGAGATTGACTCCTCCAATCATCACAGCCATCCTTTGTTGCTTTACTATTTGTAGTTCTTGCATGATTTCTTGTTTGTGCTTTATAAGTACAATGTTTAGTTAATGTGATGCATCATGTGGACATTTTATTGATGTTATACAACAGAGGGAGTTGACATCAATAAGCCCCGACGTCGAAGATTGATATATGAAGTATGAAGTGAGCTACACCATTCGAATCGCCTCTGCACATGTAGACGTTGCCGGATAAGAACTTGACACACATCGTTATCTTCAACGGCATCTTGTTTCTTTGGGGAAACCATTATCAATCGAACGTACGTTAAGACTAGATTCATGTAATTGGGCATTGTTGATACTTGATAAGTCCCTAGCTACTTGTCCACATTTTGGAGGTTCCAAGTGTTCTTTTACTTGGAAGAAAGATTCTCGTTATAATTGGAAGACAGTGATGATCAAGAGCAAGTGATCGATGGTCACATCCAAAGTGGCCGGCCCATTTGATAAGTCGGTAAACGAGTGTCGGAGAAAAAGCCTAGAGTACTTCCAAAGACCCTAGCCATTAGCCTAGTTCGTTTTTGTGTTTTGTCTACAACAAAATGATTTCATTCCTATATATTCTCATAATTAACAAATATAAAGTTCTACTCAACCCTCCAATATTAGTTTCGGATCGAATACTACTACGCACGTATCTTTAGTTAAGAGTTTCAGATTGATTATTTAGAGAACAAAATAGTTCGACTGGGAATTAAGAACCTAATTAATTAGTTAGTTTTATTTATAAATCCTTTGTTGTACTTATTCGTTAGGTATATATTGGCTTCATCTCTCATGACTTTTCTATTTAATCTTGGTTTGGCATTACTATTGCAAATCAAAGATTAGTTTTTTCTCAGTTACTTTAATAAATTAAGTATGCATGCTCAACATACTTAATTGAGAGAGGGTAGGATTAAAAATTAAGAGGGGCTAAATTTTCCTTATACTTGACAACAAAATTAAAGGGGGCTGCAGTCATATATATCAGCAAGTCAGCAACCCACACAACATAACAGATCGATTAGAAGTAAGAAAATTGAGGGGGGCTGCAGCACACCCCCAGCCCCTCCCTGTGTCCGTGCCTGTGCATGCTTGCTTAATCTTGGGTGAAGTAAAATATTTTCGTGTGTACTATAGATACATGCCCTAGCTCGCAGCCTCGCTTCTTTAATTAAGGCATATCTTATTAGACTTGATATATCCAACTAATAGGTTCAAAGCTTCAATAAGCAATATATAAGATATAAATGTATCTCTGTACTCCATCTTGGCATCAAGGGAGTAATATTAATCTGATTCCATCTACGAATTGCTGGGCATAACCTCAGACTTGGGTCGATATCTATCATCCTAATTGATAGGAGAATCTCGTTATGAATTGATTGGAGTTCGATTCTAGCATCAAACTATATACTTGAGTTTGATTAAATACTGAAATACTTTTAAGAGAAATCCCAAAAATGTGGCCTAATGCCGTGCATGGATACTTGTCCGGAATAACTCTTCGCCGGCCTTGTCCTGATCGATCCGGCCACCTACTCAACCACTCTTATTTCTTATGTTAACGCTACAACCGATTGAAGTTATTCTCTTCTTTAATTTTGATGCCTTTCTTAATAAAATATTCATGCATAGAGCTACAAACTCAGAGCGATGGCATATGCTCTATATGAAAGCTACATGGTCATATTAATCAAGTTCTTTATGGCAATCTGTATATAGATTTGACGCCATGTGTCACCAAGCAAAGGAGTAATGGTTTCCAGAAGTTTAGTATCATTCCTGCTTTCTATACAAGCATTTTTTGTGCTGCCCTATGGTAAGAGCAACTTGTGTAACAACAACAGAGGCAACTACACCGATGATAGAGTCTACCAGGAAAACCTCAACGGCATGCTCAACAATCTCATCGCCAACAGAAACGGCACCGGGTTTTACAGTTCCTCCAGATCACTCACGGGAGGCGAAGAAGTTTACGCCACCGGAGTTTGTAGAGGAGACGTGAAGGTGGACGCTTGCGGCAAATGCCTTAGTGACTACATATCTTCTCACCAACTCTTGCCGGCGCCCTAACCAGAAGGAGGCACTTGGATGCTTCGATAACTGCACTTTACACTACTCAAATTGCTCCCTGTACGGCGTCATGGAATCCACGCCTGCTTTGATCTCCTATAGCCTACGAAATGTGTCATCGTCGTTAGATGCAGTTGAGGAGTTCAATGAACAGTTCACTACGCTGTTGGGAAGATTGACGACTGAAGCTGCCGCCCGCGGTGATAAGCTAAAATTTGCATCTGGAAATATAACTGCTTCAAAGGTTAATAAAACGATGTATGCACTCGCTCAGTGCACACCGGATTTGGCAGAGAAAGACTGCAAGAGTTGCTTGGATGCCGTTGTAGAAAAGAAAATATTAAGGAGAAGTTTATATTGGAGTATTGGAGGGAGAGTTTGTACACCCAGTTGTAACTTTAGGTTCGAGGTGTACCCTTTCCTAGAACCGGAGGACAATCCGGCGGTTGGTGTTCCTTTACCTCCTGTACCTCCTTTAACGTTGGAATTAGGTATGTGTATGTAATTAACATATCTCTTGCCGATGTTCACATTCATATCTCTTTCAATGGCATTTAAACACTATAGCATATCTCTTTACACTTCCATTTTAACTGATAAAATGATCGTTAACTAATGTTAAAACAATCGTTCATTCGTAAATGTTTATTACGTCAATTATGAAATTATCAACACTGGCAGAAACTTAATCAATGAGCAAAGATTTTTTTGTCAATCAAACTGTTTGGGCCTAAATTGACATTTATCCGAGAGAATGGATCGAGACCCAAGAGATTATCCGTTAATGGGTAATCTGATATATTTTAGATTGTATTCCTTCTACGAATAGGTTTGGAGTCCGCCTAGGAATCCGAATTGGAGGTGGTTTAAGGTATTTGAGTCCTACTTAATCTCAGAATCGATTATGCTTGATACGCAAGCATTAATGTTTTGCATTCTCTATATAAAGAACTCTTGGACAATGTAAAAAGGGTTCACAACCATCTTACAAACATACAAGCTTTTGCGCCTCGCAAATCTTGCAAGCCTCTCCGGAGCAATCTCTCGCGAACTGCCTTCCACCAACTGCAAACCACCGTTCCAATCTTGCCGCAAACCTATGCCCACCACTGGTCGCCGTACACCTGCCGCGGTTGTCGAAAGTGTCTTGCGTTCGTGTCGAAGCATTGCAGAGGCATATCGTGTCTAGTCGTCACACCTTGTGACAAATCGAGTCGTTACCCAAGTAACAAACCAAGCCAATCTGCAAGAGGTTGGAAGATTACCCAATCTGTAAGAGGTTGGAAGCAAACCCACTCCGCGGTCTTGATTAAAGCTCTGCTTTGCATCTCAGGATCGAAGTAAGATTACTCAATCTGCAATAGGTTGAGAGAAAATCCTAGTACTAGTTTATTAGGTCTTGTTCGAGCCCTTTACGCCGGCCTGTCAACGCCCGCATAACAGTTGCTTGATCGGGAAGTCAGGTAGAAGGGAGCAGACGAGTACGTTCGCCAGGGGTCATCCGCCAGGGGTGATTCGCTTGCCAGAGGTCGTCCGCACCAAGATTGTATCTAACCCAAAGGTACTGGCACGCTCGCATACATCATATCAGGACTGAGACATACGTCCGCCATCCCCACGTGTTGACAGTTCGACAGGAGTAAAATCCGACGCGAACATTTTGGCACGCCCAGTGGGATGGGTGTCAAGATAGCGGAGTCTAATATCTATAAACGACCTATGCCTGCCTGTAACAAACCGGAACATCAATTTTTTTAAACAGCACAACTCAGCTGCATGTAGAGGTTTATCTGAAACTCAGCTACATGCCAAGTTCGGAGACGGCAGGCCTGAGATAGAGGATCTAAATGAGGTCCTCGAAGGCAATAAATAGATTTTTGAGAACTCCGAGGGTGATGGCAACCGCCAAGATGCAGTCATCATCCCAAATAATGAGGAAGTTAAAGCTCCGTCAGTCCCATAAATTACTAACGAGAAAGAAGTTGTACCTCTTAGGGAACCATCCCCTAAGGAGATGATGGAATCCTTCGAAATAGTGCTGACTAAATCCGCAGCCACTGATGCTATTCTTAAAAGGGTAGAAGCTACCCTGAAGGAGTTGAAGACTGAACAGATGGGTCATGTATCAAACATTAATTGGCTGGTGCAACAACATGAGATAACTACGAGAAATAGCGTTAATTACACAAGAGACCTCAATGCACAATTGAGGGAGCATCAGGCAGAATTCACCACACAGATACAAGGTCAGCAGGCGGAGTTCAATGCGCAGATGAAGAGCCAGCAAGAACAGCTGAATCAGACGGCAGCTACCATTGAACGGTTAGCTCAAATGATGCAGTTTAAGCTGGATACTGATGCTCATGAGCAGAAGGAATCAACATCACCTGTTAAGCCTCGAAGGACGGCCGAGAAGGTTCCGTCCAAAACGTCCAAGCTTCATAACAAGGGGATCGACGTTACTGGCTTGTCAAGACAGTAGAGAAAGGGTGGACGGATAGTTAATCCTCCATCTGACGATGAAGAAGAAAAGCAAGAAGAGGACACGGTTTGCTTTCTTACCCGCGACGAAGTGGAGCGAATGTTTGAAGATAAAATGAGGGTTATGCAAGGGCTACCGGATGCCAGTGTAACTTACACTAATCCACTACCGTGAGAGGTGAACGCTCACCCATGGCCTATAAATTTTAAGCAAATTTGGTTCACTCCCTTCTCGAGTGAATTCTCAGAAGATGCGGAGACCCATATCACTCGCTTTCATAACGAATGCGGCCCGTACGCCCATGATCCAATCATCAAGCTGCAGCTGTTCGACACTTCATTAAATGGATCCGCATTGGCTTGGTACATGGATCTGGCTCCCGGGTCAGTCTCAGATTGGCAAGAGATGGAGGGTCTCTTTAGGACCATGTTTGGGGTTGTCGAGGCTAAGGTGACCATAAAGGTTCTAGCGGAAACCGAACAGCAGCCTGATGAATCCGCCATCGATTACTTGAAGCGTTTCAAGCTGCTACGGGCTAAACTCCGAGTCAGACTGCCAAAAGATAATATTGTTGAGTTGGCAATCGCGGGGCTTGATCCAGAGATCCAAGCTCACTTCCAACAAGTCCACGTCACTAATATGGCAGACTTAACAACTAGGTTAGCCAAGCAGCAGCAGTTTGTCGATCGAGTGAGGAGCCTAAATGATAGGAAGAAAGGTGTCCCATTATCTTATCACCCGGGCACTTTGAAACCTAAAACCGGCATTCCTCCCATGTCGAAGACAGTGGCGACTATAGAGGCAGACTCTGTGCCAACTGTCACCTGGATCAACGAGGCTGAAGAAGAAGAAAACGTGGCGGTCGTAGAGGTGATTGGTCTCCAACCCCTAAAATCTAAGGATCCCATTAAGATTATGACTTCTTTACCAATGAAGTCTGCCTTCGAGAAGTATACATACAAGGCTCCAGATATCATAGCTGAACTATTCAAGCAAGGACGACTTCAGCACGAAGGAGGCTTCATCCCCAAGCCTGACCATATGGCAGGAAAGAAGTACTGCAGTTTCCACAACATGAGCAATCATTTTACTAAGGATTGTGTCAAGCTTAAAGGCCAGATCCAGATATGGATTAACGATGGAATCATGAAGATGGAAACCGCTAAGGGGCCCACCTGGACAGAAACTAGACCCTTCCGAGGTGTGAATACGATAACTCTGGTCCCTAACCAATGTCAGGGTCCGGAAGTCCACCAGCGAACTTCTAGATTCAAGACATATACTTATGATGCAAGCAAGGCACCAGAAATTTGGGAACGTCTGGTCCAGGAATATGGGATGAGAGCACCTGATCATATTCAGCTTCAGCAGCAGAGATTAAGGTCAGGCGGATCCTATTGTTCCTTTCACCATTCAGATAACCATGGTAGTTCTATAAGCATAGAGTTGAAAGATCAAATCCAGGAGTGGTTGAATGAGAGGAGCCTACAATTTGATGATAAAGCGGTGACTTCTACCCACCATTTCTGGGTTAATGTCATCGGAAAAGATGGATCAAAGGGCGTCCCGCGGATTAACAAACCAGTGAATCCGCCAAACGAGGAAGAGATGGTGATGGTGCCCAAATCCAAACTATGCGTCAATTATAAGGTCGGATGCCGTGTACCTATTACGCCTGAGGAATTCATGCATGCTCTACAAGAAGCAACACAGAAGGCCCTCGAGATAGCCAAGAAGACCCATCCGAAGCCAGAGCGGCTCAGGACTGATGACCCTAAGCGGGCAAAGTATTATCACCAGGAGAAGGAGACATGTGCCAACAAGGTAAGGTCCCGGCAAGATCCCGGACCTTCTGGTATCAAACCAGTGCCAAAGTATGATCTCCCACCGGCGGCAAAAGCCGAACTCAAGACGGATACGCAGAACCAACAGCTTAAAGGCAAGGCTGTATCACCGCCGCCAACTAGGAATACACAAAAGCGATATGACAAAGCCAGACGAACTTTGGATGCTTTGGAGCAAGGTAAGGTGACTCCAGAAGAACTTTCCATGCCTGTAGATTATATACGAGCTGCCTAGAAACGCTATAGGTCCAAAACCTATATAGACTCTCGTCGGGTACGAAAGGAAGAAGAATCACCACCTCGACGTAGGAGTGTTCATGAGAGGCTTTCACAGCCCATTCCGCCAGATGGTGCGCTGAGGAGGACTCCAAGGAGGAAGTTGGCCTGCTCCTCGGAGAAAACTCCCATCCGTTTGGCTGAGGACATCCCACTGGAATCCACATCTCTCCACCATACCTCGGAGAATGCTAACAAGAAGGAGTCTTTGGTTTTGAGGTGGCAGCCTAAGGAAACAGTTGCGCTTCCAGTACCAGCTATTATAAAGGTTCCTGAGACACAAGCAGTCACCAAGGAATCCACATCCATCACATCAGAGCCTGCCAAATCTATTTCAAATTTGACTCACCAGCAATCCTCAAGCAGCCAACCTGGCCAGTCTTATCCCCAGTACGTAGCCCAGAAGTTAAAAACGACGCTCCCGCCAGAACACACAGAGATTATTTCTGGGGTTCGACCTCCAAGTCCCAAAACGGATAGGGATTTGCCAGACGCAGATTCGGAGCTGCCGGAGGCAGATGATGAGATGTTGGAGGATGAAGACGAGTACTTGGACGAGGATGAGACTATCTTGGATTGTAATATGGCTTACATATTATCATCCGCCTATGCGTTGTCCGAACCTATACCAACCGCTTATTTCATACAAGAGGAGGCGGTGGACAAGCCGGTTTGTCATATCCAGGTATCCGCTGGCGAAGACTCCTCCATCATAGACAAATTCTGTTCTTCGCCGGCGCTTGATTCATGATTGGCTAATCTTTACAAGTCACACATGGTGTTTGCTAAACCTACTTACACCATGACTCAACATCTCAAACCCCTCTACGTAACGGCAGAGGTGGAGGGTGTTCATGTAAACAGAATCCTCATCGATACAGGAGCTGCGGTGAGTGTCATTACTCTTAGCACCATGGAAAAACTTCAGATTCCTAGAGATAAGATTCAAAATTCTACTACAAAGGTTAGAGGGTTTTCCGGAGCGGTCACTCACACTGCTGGCCTCTTAGTACTCAGGGTTAAACTTGGACCCTCTAATGCTCACCAAGCCTTGTTCGTAACAGACACAACTGTTCCGTACACGATGATTCTAGGACGTGATTGGATCCATAAAACATTCTATGTTCCATCTTCCTTGCATCAGGAGATGCTTATGTGGGATCCTGAATCCGACAAACCAGTTTTAATCAAGGCAGACGAACGTCCCTTTTCAGTAGCAGCATGCTCGCTGGAGGCTGACTACTATTACAGCACCATGAGACCTCTTATGATAAATGGGGTCGATGGCAAGGGACATCCAATTGGGGTGACCTCTACTGATCTCGCACGATTGGGATTGACGCAAGCAAAAGCAGATATTTCTCGTCCAGTCTCCATTGACTTTCAACCAGAAATTAATGTAATTGACAACTTCAAAACGGAAGAGGTAGAAGCTCTTGCTTCTCTGATGCAGCGGTTGGTTGTGTTCAGAGCTGACCAGTTGGCTTCAGATACGGTCGCTCTAGTTGAGTGTATCGAAGAAGACGACGCCATAACCACAGAGGAGGTGGAGGCCGTGCAACCAGCCCCAACAGCTTTGGATGACACTCCACCTAAGGTCCATGATCTAGTAGAAAAGATTAACCTGGGCACGGCGGACGAGCCTATCGAGGTCGCAATCAGTCAGTACCTAGAGCCGGAACTCAGACAACGACTAATTGAGTTGCTACATGAATTTAAGGACTGCTTCGCAGAAAAATATCAGGATATGCCTGGTCTGTCAAAAGAGTTGGTCTGCCATCGTTTACCTATCAAAGCGGGAGCCAGACCAATCAGACAGGAGCATAGGCGAATGAACACCGAAACAATCATCACAGATTGGCTGGAACAGGAGATGTGCATGCATGTATAGGCATCAGCTAGTCCCGACAATTAGTCGCACGTAGTTTTTGGATGACCTAAATAGATATCAATACACTTTCATATCCCGGGCCTTTGACCCATGTAGTTGGTGGCCCATGAAATGAGCTTTGAATCCGTTATGGGCCTGTAACGTTTTTTTTTTGGAACGCTCTTATTTGAATTCAAAAAGAAAATTTATCATTAACCCTACACCCTGAGTTGGAACTTGGAAGCACCCATTTTGTAGTAGCAACGTACAAGGCCCATTCGGCAAAAAAAAAAAAAAATGAACCTTTTGCGCTGGTCGAAGAAAGAAGTTCAGAGCATGGTCGATGCAGGAATCATCCGACCAGCCCAATATACACATTGGCTAGCGAACGTGGTCCCTGTAAAGAAGAAGAACGGTAAAATCAGGGTCTGTGTAGATTACAGAGATCTTAACGCTGCTTCGTCAAATGATATCTACCCTATGCCTATCGCGGATCTTTTGGTGGATGGAGTAGCAGGGCACGAGATGTTATCTTTCATGGACGGAACAACAGGTTACCATCAAATACCAATTTACGAGCCGGACATTCAGAAGACCGCTTTTCTTTGCCCAGGCTTCGCCGGAGCCTTTGAATATCTCAGCATGCCATTTGGCCTGACCAATGCAGGGGCCACATATCAGCGTGCCATGAATATGATCTTCCATGACATCCTGGGGGACATTTTGGAAGTTTATATCGATGACGTGGTGGTTAAGTCTAAACATAAGGCCGACCATATCAACCACCTTCGTAACGTCTTTATGCGAATGCGGCGACACCAACTTAAGATAAATCCAGCCAAGTGTATTTTTGGGGTTCGTGCAGGTGATTTCCTGGGTTTCGTGGTACACGAGAGGGGCATTGAAGTGGCCGGGGATAAAGCACAAGCTGTTCTAGACGCTCCAACACCTCAGAATAAGAGGGAACTTCAAAGCTTGTTGGGTAAAATCAATTTTCTTAGACGATTCATCTCTAACTCAGCTGGCAAGGTTGCTCTTTTCTCCTCTTTGTTGAAACTCAAGAAAGGCGAGACCTTCGTATGGGATTCTGGACATCAGGCGGCTTTTGATAAGATTAAAGCATGCTTAGCGAGCTCGCCAGTGTTGCGCCCGCCACAACCGGGAATCCCACTGAAATTATATATCTCTGCTTCTACCAGTTCTGTTGCTGGGTTACTGGCTCAGGATGGGACCACTGCAGAAGGCAAGAAAGTCGAATATGCGGTTTCTTACCTTAGCAGGACCTTGTTAGACGCAGAAATGAGATACTCCCCAATTGAGCGACTGTGCTTAGCATTATACTTCGCTGCTACCAAGCTACGTCACTATATGCTTTCCTTTACCACGATTGTAGTGGCTCAGACGGATTTGGTGAAGTACATGCTCACTAGACCTATCTTAAGAGGTAGGATCGACAAGTGGATATTGGCCCTCTCCGAGTTCTCTTTACAATATGCACCTTTGAAGGCGATGACGAGGCAGGCAGTGGCTGACTTCTTACTCCATCATCCTCTGGAGGAATCGATTCACGATCCAATTCCTTTTGTCAATATGATTGGCACTGTGCCTTGGATACTTTACTTTGACGGCAGCAGTACTGATGCATTGGCAGGTGCAGGTATTTGTATACAAAGTCCATCCGGAACAAAACACTCTTATTCTTTCCAACTTGAATGGACATGCACAAATAACCAGGCCGAATACGAAGCACTCATCATTGGTCTGGAGCTGCTGTCAGACATGGATGCCAAAGAAATCAAAGTATATGGTGATTCTTTACTAATCATCAAACAGCTTATCGGGGAATATAAGCGCATTTCTTTCCATTTGGTACAATATTGGGAACGGGCATCAGAATTATTAGATCAATTTACTGATGTGGCGTTCGACTATGTTCCTCGGGAACAAAAATTTGCAGCTAATGAGTTGGCACAACTGGCTACCGTCATTAATCTCGCCAATGGTGTCCAGGAGCGAATCTTGAAGGTGGAACGTAGGACATTACCATCTTTCGCAGCTCGCAGAGAACAACGAGGCGAGTGGTTGGTTGCCAACATAGATCTTATCGACACAGATTGGCGGCAACCAATCATCCAATATCTACAAGACCCTTCTGCCCCATCTGAGAGGCGAATCTGGTACTTGGCTACTAATTATTTACTCAAAGGCGATGAATTACTTCGCCGGGGTGAAGAAGGCGTGGACGTTCGATGTGTCTATGTAGTAGAAGCCAAGCGGCTCATGCGTGAGGTACATTTGGGCGTTTGTGGTTCACATCAGAGTGGATCAAAGATGAGGTGGCTAATTCGTCCCTATGGTTATTTTTGGCCATCTATCCTCAAGGACTGTATCAGTTTTGTCCAGGGTTGTATCGACTGCTAGATCCACGGGCCTGTTCAGCGAATTCCGAACATTCCCATGCAATCTATTCTCAAACCTTGGCCCGCCAGGGGTTCGGCACTTGATTTCGTTGGGGAAATCCATCCCAATTCATCCCTCCAACACAAATACCTACTGATTGACACAGATTTCTTCACTAAGTGGGTCGAAGCAATTCCTGTTCGGAATTGTAATGCAGCTACGATCATCCGCTTCATCTTTCAAAACATTATATGCTGGTATGACATTCCTGAGTGCATCGTGGCGGACGGGGGGGGGGGGCGGCGTTTATGGCAGAGAATACACAAGAGTTTATTCAAGACTATGGTATACAATTCCTACACTCCTCTCCATATTACGCTCAATCCAATGGCCAAGCCGAAGCTAGTAACAAAGTCATTATCTCCATCATCAAAAAGATGCTTGAAGATAATCCAAGAGCTTGGCATACCGAGCTAGACAACACCTTATGGGCGTATAGTACTTCCAAACGAACTCCTACCGGAACTACCCCTTACGCTCTGATGTTTGGCCATGATGCCGTTCTTCTTTTGGAGATTAATGTCCAGTCTCTTTGGGTTCGCGAGCAACATCAGTTAATCGGAGACGATTACGTACATGTTATGTTTCAAGAACATGAGGATCTTGATGAGCGGCGGCTAGAGGCTTTGACGAACATGGTCTTGGAAAAGAAGAAGGTGGCCAGAGCCTATGATAAGCGGACTAGGGGTAAATCTTACGGCGAAGGCGACCTCGTTTGGAAAGCTATGCTTCCTTTCGGCGAACGCGATACTGGCCGTGGAAAGTGGTCTCCCAAATGAGAGGGTCCCTTTGTCATCGATCGGATTGTTGGCAAAGGTGCTTACCAACTCAGAGACTTGGAAGGTGAAGTCCATAAGAATCCTATCAACGAACGACATCTCAAGAAATACTTCTCCAGTATTTGGGAATTTGAAGACCCGATCACTATGGTTGAGTTTGGGGGGCAACCCTCAACATAAGGTTCCATATTAGGAGAGAAGACGTTCTGCCTTAGTTCCCTTGGCTTTGACAACGTTATTTGCCTCAGCCTAGGACAACTAGGGGGGAAATACAAGGGATACTACTCATAGAAGACCTAGCGTTCATATCCGCCAGTGGTAAAACGCCATTGGTAAACATGCTTACTTAGGTTATGAATCTGTATGAGGTTCATTAGTCTTTTTCTTATATTATAAATCTGTTCAAGGTTCATTTTCTCGTCTTGGTTAATGATTAATGCTCATGATCCTCGACGTTTGATGATTTGTTTGTAATGATTACTTTCAGCAAGGAAAACAACAATAAATATGTTTTTCTGAATTTTCTGAACTTTTCATTACGTAGAAGATGGGCCGGATTGGTTTAGGTCTTGCATAAGGGTTGGACTGCTAATTCTGGGGCAAAATTATATTAAGACCAAGTATTCCATACGGGCCCAACTCATTTTGGGGGCATAGTCTTAAGTACAAATAATTCTAATCCTAGCCTTCCTATCCTAGCCTTCAGATAGGCGATATGATCCCGGAGCTCTTCTTCTTCTATTTGGCTCTGCTCTGTCTCTTCCCGAAGCTTCATCAAGTGAACTCTTTGTTCCTGAGCTTTTTCAAGTCGAGCTTTCTGCCTCTCCCGCACCATTGATATCTTCCGATCAAGAAGCTCTTTCTCTTTTTCCAGACGCTTGATTTCTTCCTCGTCCTCTTTCTCAACAGCAAGTACGAGGGAGGAATATGACTTCATTGCGTCGGAAAGCACTGAAGTCTTCTTGCTTGTCCGTGCTTCTCGTTTTGGGATTTCATCCGCCTTGCTCTGAAGGGAACCTAGGAGTTCGGGAAAGGCTTTCAGAATCTCCCTAACTCTGTCCTGAATAGTGGCGGGTAGGCGATCAACTTGACTTTCTAAGGTCTGAAGCGCATGTTCAATCTTTTCGCGGACCCTCCCATCTGTGAGGTCTTCTCTGCATATTTGGCTCATGAAGCTCCAGACTTCTCTTGCTTCAGAAGTTTCCCTCCTTGGGGTTGGTAATTTCATTAAGGGATCTTCGCCTAGCCAAGGAATGGACTTAGGTATAGCAGGAGCAGTTTGTGGAGAGGCAGATACAGTTGGACCTTTAGTCAGGATAATTGGTTGAGGTAAAGCGAGGACCAAACTCTGATCGCCAGCACTCTCATCATTCCTAAGCCGGATAGGAGTTTCATTCATCTAAGAATATATGAGCATGATGATAATTCATAATTAAAACAATCTATAACTTAGAAAAATTAGGGTTGTTAGAAGGGTACCTCTGGCTCAAGAGAGGTATCTGCTGGAACTTCCATTTGCAGAGGTTCTGGCTCCATAGGACCGCCAGGACAAGACTCGGGGGGCATCTCTGATGTTGTTCCAGCCTCTATATTTATTTCTGGAGGAGGAACATGTACAGTTTCGGGAGGTTGTCCATCAGTCACCAGTGCTGCTGGAACGTTGGCGGATGTTGTTCCCTCCTTGGTTTGTGTTTCTGCCTAAACCCGGGGGCCTGGTAGATACACGGTGAATCCAACTTGATCTCCTGCAATCTTGCTCACTAAGGGGAATACCGGGCGGGCCGGTCTTCTCCTCTCCGATGCCTAAGTTAGTATAGTTGGAATATATATAACCAAGGCACGTATGTAAGCAGGGAGAGAGATAAGTTACCTAATAAAGAGGGTAGCTGGGTCCCTTATATAGGTGGTTGGGGGTGAGGGCTGGCCTCACCCTTCGATGTGGGACTGGCTCCCTTCTGTTTGTACCTTCTGGTGCCCTCTTTGGCAGGCTGGAGCCCCCGGCCCCAGGGTCCCTGGAGGCAGGATAGAGTGTTGGACCCCGAGGCCGGGTGCTGGTGATCCGGTCCCGAGCCTTGGGCCGGGCCCTGGTGTACTTGCTGCGGGTCTGTGGGCCTGCTGTAGCCTCTTTGCGGCTACTGTCAACAGTTTGCTCTGCAGAAGGAGCTGGAGTGGTCAGATGATCAGTTTCCGCAGTGGATGGAGCAATGACCAAGGGGGTGCAGGTGGTACCTGTATCAGCAGGAATATGTTTTAGAGGAGTAGCGTTTAGAGGGATTCTCCGGATTTGCTCAATCATTTCCTTGAGTTCTCGCCAAGTTCGTTGAACTTCGGTAGCATTCCGAGGAATTTCATCTCTGGAATCGAGGCTGCATGTTGATGGTGAACTAATGGAGGAACCAGAAGACTCACCTGAGGAGATCTCAATCAGTTTGGTTACGGGGGATGCAGCGGCCGCGATTGGTTTCTTACATCTTCTAGGAATTAGCCCATGAGGAAGAAAGTTCACCAACTGCATCAGATTTATAATTTGGTCTACAATCTATTTGAACTATAGATGCAGGATAATGGCGGATTGAAGTAGATACTCACTGGTATGTTGTCCTCAGGATCTTCTTCTTCAATAACTGGGGGAGGAGGAGGCTTGGTCTTCTTCTGAGTATGAACAGCAACCGGGGGAGTCTGAGTAGCCTTCCTTTTCTTTACAGGGGAAGCGCGCTTCATGGAGGCCTGTGGCATGAAAAATCAGTTAATGGTTTTTCTGAATGCAATATAAACCAGGTAAATCAGAATATAATAATGGTTTACCTTTGCGCTATCGCTTGGCAGTTCAGGGTACAAAGGACCCCCATTGAGTACCTCAGCGTCTTGGCAGGTGAGAGATTGGCGTTGATTTCCAAATAACGTCTGGAAATAATACAAGGACTCCTTCTTAAAGGAATATCCCCAGAGGTTTTCCCACCAGACTTGATACTCTTCAGTGGCAATATTGGAGATTTCCAATTCTGGACATGGTTCTAAAGAGGGGAAAGTTGCAGGGCGCAAAGCAGAAGTACCTGGGGTGTCCTCGTTCGCCGGAGTATCCTTGTTTGGTAGCCAGGCGGAGAACAAGTTGAGGCTTTGGACTGGCGGATAGGGCAGAAGTTGCGTAAGTCCAAATTGTCGGGCGAACAGTTGAGGAGCATATACTTCGACGCCCTGTCCACCTTTGTCTGAAGAGATGAGGGGGAGATCCGCCATGGATATACATTGGAGAAATAATTTCTTCCCCTCCTCACATTGGTCAACGGACGGTAAGAAGCCGGTTTTCAGGACTGAGGGGTGCTTTCGTTTGAGAAGCATCTGCGCCTCCGAATAAAAGCCCTGGGCGTCTGTTCGGTAGATGATATCGAAGCAGGCCGCGTAGCCCTGACCATACTTGGGCAGTTGACCGGCGTATGCTGCTCCCATGATTCTTTCTTCCTCTATCTCCCTGGGTTCTGAAGTCAATCCCGGGAAGTACATATTGGCCCATATCTCTAAGATCCAGAGAGGTCCAGGTACTTTGGCGCACAAAGGATTCTTGGAGAAGGTATAAAGGCCCCTATAGAGGTGTGCTAAGACTATTGGGGCGAGGCTGATTTCGTGGCGGGCATAGAGGATTTCAGCTATTCTTCTATAGGTTTTTGTCATCTTAGAGGCGGATGGACAGAAAACAAACTTATTCAGCCAGAAATCGAGGAAGACTATTCCTCCTATGTCATCTGTCATTTGGCTAAATTCATCTATCCATGTTTGATAGCTCATATTGTTAGGAATTGGCATAAGGGTAGATGGTACATCACTCTGGTGGTAGTCATCTTGATCAAAGGGTCTCCTGCCTAAAGGAAATCCTAGCCCAGCATGTAAGTCTAAGAGGGTGATACTGGCTTGACCAAAGCTGAAATCAAATGCGTTTGCAGAGGGATTCCAGAAACATACCAAAGACATGAATGCGCACCGGTTTCCTCCTTTTGGGTTAAGGTTGAAGCAGAGGTCGATCACTTATTCTATTCCGGCGTACCGCCACCTTCGGTGGTCTATCTTCTGCCTCATGTTGTACCAACTAATCATGGATTGGGTTGGTAGTGGCCAGCAACCAGAAGTTATGGGGACCTCAAAATGATTAGTAGATTTCCAGTCTCCACATTTGATACTTTGTTCGCGAAACGCCATCGGAAGCGGGCGGCACCCGTCCACGAAGGAGGATAGGGCTCGCTTGCTGAGTTCCCGTTGTTTGGGACCCAGCCCGGCACGGCCGCAGTCATCAGGTGGGATAAGGGAGGTCTGGAAGGGACTTCCGGTTTCGATGGCGGAGTTGATAATTTCGTTCTTTCCGTGCACGGCGTCCGGGTAGGAAATCTCTGAGGCCGTGGTGATAAGATGGGGAAAGGATTGAAATTTGGGAGTGAGTTGACGTTTCTTAGGGTTTTATAGAATCCGAGAAGGGGTTCTGTGAATTTTTGAAGCGGTATGATTGGAACCGTTTAGGGGTTTATGAACAGTTCTCTGAGCTCGATTGGTAAAGTTATGCTGGTTAGAAAGAACGACACATTCTTTCAGATTTTTAAATGGGTCTGGATTGGGCTTCTCAACTTTTCTCAATTTCAATGGGCTTTTAATTTTAAAAACTGGGGGGCAATGTTTGGGCCTAAATTGACATTTACCCGAGAGCATGGATCGAGGCCCAAGAGGTTATCCGTTAATGTGTAATCTGATATATTTTAGATTGTATTCCTTCTAGGAATAGGTTTGGAGTCTGCCTAAGAATCCGAATTGGAGGTAGTTTAAGGTATTTGAGTCCTAGTTAATCTCAGAATCGATTATGCTTGATACGCAAACATTAAGGTTTTGCATTCTCTATATAAAGAACTCTTGGACAACGTAAAAAGGGTTCACAACCATCTTACTAACATACAAGCTTTTGCGCCTCACAAATCTTGCAAGCCTCTCTGGAGCAATCTCTCGCGAACTGCCTTCCACCAACTGCAAACTACTGTTCCAACCTTGCCGCAAACCTACGCCCACCACTGGTCGCCGTACACCTGCCGCCGTTGTCGAAAGTGCCTTGCGTTCGTGTCAAAGTATTGCAGAGACATATCGTGTCTAGTCGTCACACCTTGTGACAAATCGAGTCGTTACCCCAGTAACAAACCAAGTCAATCTGCAAGAGGTTGGAAGATTACCCAATCAGTAAGAGGTTGGAAGCAAACCCACTCCGTGGTCTTGATTAAAGCTCTGCTTTGCATCTCAGGATCGAAGTAAGATTACTCAATCTGCAATAGGTTGAGAGAAAATCCTAGTACTAGTTTATTAGGTCTTGTTCGAGCCCTTTATGCCGGCCTGTCAACGCCCGCGTAACAGTTGCTTGATCGGGAAGTCAGGTAGAAGGGAGCAGACGAGTACGTTCGCCAGGGGTCATCCGCCAGGGGTGATTCGCTTGCCAGAGGTCGTCCGCACCAAGATTGTATCTAACCCAAAGGTACTGGCACGCTCGCACACATCATATCAGGACTGAGACATACGTCCGCCATCCCCACGTGTTGATAGTTCGACAGGAGTAAAATCCGACGCGAACATTTTGGCACGCCCAGTGGGACGGTTGCTTGATCGGGAAGTCAGGTAGAAGGGAGCAGACGAGTACGTTCGCCAGGGGTCATCCGTTCGCCAGGGATCATCCGCTCGCCAGGGGTCATCCGCCAGGGGTGATTCGCTCGCCAGAGGTCGTCCGTACCAAGGTTGTATCTAACCCAAAGGTACTGGCACGCTCGTACACATCATATCAGGACTGAGGCATATGTCCGCCATCCCCACGTGTTGACAGTTCGACAGGAGTAAAATCCGACGCGAACACAAACGTGGTTCCCAAACTAATTTTGGGATATGATAATTGTTATAGGAAAGAAGCAAAGTAATCCATTTCGGACTGTTATCGTTATTGTTGTGGCGATTGCGACTTCTCTAGCACTGGTTATATCCATCTGCGTTTTCCTAAGAATGAGGAAGGGAAAGGAAAAACTTGGAGGTAATTTAATTAGTTGATATGGTTACTTCCCCTAGTGTATTGAACATAAGCACTCACGCACAAATGATGCAAAAATAATGACCATTAGTGAACATAATATTTTCCTAAAGGTTCCACAGATGAAATTGGAAGTGTAGAAGCCTTGCAATTCGATTTTGGCTCCATTAAGGTTGCTACAAAAAACTTCTCAGATGAAATTAAACTAGGACGAGGTGGATTTGGTGTTGTTTACAAGGTAAGAGATCGAACATCATACCCTTAATTGTTAGATCAGATATATATATATATATATATATATATATATATATATATATATATATATATATATATATATATTCTATCCAGAGCGGGGCTCCGTTATGAAATTAAAGAGCGGGGCTTCTTATTTGACTTACTTTCTGATCAAATTTCTACATCTCCACCGTTCCGTATTCAGGTATATGTGTGTAGATCATCTCTGCAAAATTTCATCAAATTTGATAATCGTTTCTACATTCTCAGTCGTAATTAACACAAGTGGTTCATACTAAACAGATTCAGTATGTTCATTATTTTTTTATCGTTTTGATACCTTAACGGTCACCAAATTTGATGAAATTTTGCAGAGATGATCTACACACATATACATGAATATTGAACGGTGGAGATGTAGAAATTTGATCAGAAATTTGGTCAAATAAGGAACCCCGCTCTTTAATTTCAGAGCGGAGCCCCGCTCTAGATAGGGACTATATATATATATATATATATATGTCTAATAAATCAGCATGACGTTAATTGTATTTACTAATTGAATACAGGGTAGACTAATTAGTAAAGAATATATAGCAGTGAAAAGGCTTTCTAGTGATTCTAAACAAGGATATGAAGAATTCAAAAATGAGGTATTGTTAGTGGCAAGGCTTCAGCACCGCAATTATGTTAAGCTCCTAGGTTTCAGTGTGGAAGGAAATGAAAGGCTTCTTGTGTATGAGTTTCTCGCTAACGCAAGCCTCGACCAATTTATATTCGGTATGATTCACATTTTTGTTTTTTAGCCTTTTATTTTCATTCTTTATATTAATACGTTCACAGATGTGCACCTTGTGCTTACTGTTAACAAAAATGGTCGATTCAATTATACTTTTGCATGATATGTAGATCCAACCAAGCGCTCCCATTTTGATTGGGATAGTCGGTACAAAATCATAGTAGGAATTGCCAGAGGACTTCTTTACCTTCATGAAGATTCTCGGCTTAGGATTATTCATCGTGATCTCAAAGCTAGCAACATTTTGCTAGATGCAGAAATGATCCCAAAGATTGCTGATTTTGGCATGGCAAAGTTGTTTAAGCTTGATCAAAGACAAGGCGAAACCCATCGGATTGTAGGAACATAGTAAGTGCTAACTAATCTATATACCTCGGTGTTTTTGTGTCCTGTGTAGATAAAATTGAAAAGAAAAAAGGCAACAGTACTAGTCTTGTATCAGTTGTATGAACATAAACATGCAAATTAAAGTTCCCATCCAGGTAAACATGCAAGTTAACATTATCTATCATGATGATATGTAGCGGATATATGGCTCCAGAGTATGCAATGCGAGGGCAATTTTCTGTTAAATCTGATGTCTATAGCTTTGGAGTGCTACTTTTGGAGATAATAAGTGGACAGAAGATCACTTCGTGTCATCATGATGATGAGGATGACGAGGATCTTGTAAGCTCTGTAAGTACAGAAAATATACTCCTGCTTTGTAAAGTGTAATTGATCGAAATACAGTGACTAATCTATAAATTTGTTTCTCATATTCACAAACTGTACAGGCGTGGAG
Source organism: Potentilla sterilis (assembly GCA_963682095.1). Taxonomy (NCBI): domain Eukaryota; kingdom Viridiplantae; phylum Streptophyta; class Magnoliopsida; order Rosales; family Rosaceae; genus Potentilla; species Potentilla sterilis. The sequence goes on from OY821762.1 coordinate 6,821,246, forward strand.
GAATTGGAGGGAAGGCACAGCTTCAAATCTAATAGATCCAACCTTGTTGCCTGCAGTCTCAAACACTGATATAATGAGATGCATCCACATTGGATTGCTATGTTTGCAACAAAATATGGCTGATAGGCCAACTATGACTTCAGTTATTCAAATGCTTACAAGCGATTCTCCCAGTCTCCCAAAACCATCAGAACCGACCCTTTTTGCGATTAACGGATCTGATATGGCAGCGGTCATGGGATCACATGATTCCAAGAGGTTATCATATTCTTATCATCAGGAAGCAAGAAATGAGGCTTCAATTCCCAAACTATTACCTCGCTAGTTGTTCTCCATTATTTTTATAGGTTAGTCTTCTGGTTATCAACTGTACTTAACTTCATCAACAACCAGACAGTAAATCCAATCTGTTGGAATCCATGTTAGAATTCCTGATACTTCAACTTTTAACTCTGGCGAGCGAAGTATTTCACACTCTGTTCTTGGCGAACGGTGTGGCGAGCGGGTGTGAAGAAAATAAGATGACTGAACTTGTGCAGCTTTTCTTTGATCTCAAAATTCTTATCGATTACAGAGTAAACACTTCTCTTATATAGGGGGCACAAAGTAACCTAACAAAATATCTAAGGCTACAAGCTAGAGATCAACTTGACAATTATAGTACTATGATACTACAAATATCTAAGATGAAAATCTCAGTGGAATTGAACAGTGAAGCAGGTGCTGGAAAGCATGTGAGCTTTTCCACACTGACTCCTAGTCCTTCCAGGAAAGCATTAACATTTTAACACTCCCCCTTAATGCTTTGCCTTATCATTCCGAGCATGCCTCGTAGGTATTCAAACATTTCTCTGGCGAGTGTCTTGGTGAAGATATCAGCAACTTGGTCGTCTGTATTGCAGTACACCAAATCAATCTCATTCTCCTCGACTGCATCCCTGATGTAATGAAACTTCAAGGCGATGTGCTTTGCCCGACTGTGATAGACAGGATTCTTGCTCATGGCGATTGCAGACTTGTTATCGCTGAGAATGGTTGTTGCTGTTCTGTTCTTCTCGCCAAAGTCTTCTATGACTCTCCTTAGCCATATTGCTTGTGAAGTGGCGAGTGAAGCTGCGACGTATTCTGCTTCAGCTGTGGACAATGCCACTGATTTCTGCTTCTTTGAAGCCCAGGAGAATACTCCTGTTCCTAGTGTGAAAGTATATCCAGATGTACTCTTCAAGTCGTCTACACTTCCTCCCCAGTCACTGTCACAGAACCCAAAGAGTTTTGGTTCTACATTCCTCTCATACAGGATTCCAAAGTCCATTGTTCCTTGGATGTATCTCAGGATTCTCTTTGCAGCTCCATAGTGTATCTTGGTTGGATTGTGCATAAATCTGGACATCAAGCTTGCTGCATACATAACGTCTGGTCTTGTTGCAGTCAAGTATAGCAGACTTCCCACTAAGCTTCTGTATAAATTCTCATCCGCAGGACCACTCCCATCTTCTTTGGAGAATTTTTCACTGACCACTAGAGGAATTGCAACAGGATTGCAACCAAGCATTTTGAACTTCTCTAGTATGGTCTTTGCATATCTTTTCTGAGTTATGAAGATTCCCTCCACTGCTTGAATTATTTCAATTCCCAGAAAGTAATGCAGGATTCCCAAATCACTCATTTCATATTTCTTCATCATATCAGACTTGAAATTTGAAATCATTTTTTCACAGCTTCCGGTAAATATCAGATCATCAACATATAAGGAGACGATAAGAATGCTTGATTTACCTTCAGTCTTTGTGTAAAAGGCAGGTTCGTTTTCACTCCTTTGAAAACCCCTTGCTGTGAAATAGGAATCGATTTCACCATACCAAGCTCTTGGGGCTTGTTTCAGGCCATACAGAGCTTTCTTCAGTTTATAAACTTTCTGCTCTTTGCCTTTGATGATGAAACCTTGTGGTTGTTCCACAAACACTTCTTCTTTCAGCACTCCATTTAGAAACGCCGATTTAACATCAAGTTGGTGTAGATACCAACCCTTTTGTGCAGCAATGGAAATCAGACATCTTATGGTCTCATGCCTTGCCACTGGTGCAAAGGTCTCATTGAAATCCACTCCGGGTATCTGCGAGTATCCTTTCGCCACCAATCTTGCTTTGTTTCTTTGTACAGAACCATCTGAGTTCAGCTTGGTCTTGTATATCCACTTCAAACCGATGACATCCTTGTTGTCTGGTTTGTCAACTAGCTCCCATGTGTTGTTCTTCACAATCACATTGATCTCATCTTGCATTGCAGTTCGCCATTCATTTTCCTTCACTGCTTCTTCAAATCTTTCTGGCTCAAATAAGCATGCATTGCAGCTTTCATACACTTCATTTAAGCTTCGCATTCTCATTGGAGGCGAGCTTGATGTTGATTGAGCTCCGGAAGATTCTGGCGAATGAGGTGCTGGCGGATCTGTCGCTGGCGAATGAGTCGCTGGCGGATCTGTCGCTAGCGGATCTGTCGCTGGCGAGTGAGCTTCAGTTGCTTGCGGATTGAGTTCCAGCTCTACTGGATTCTCTTGTTCATTTTGAACATTTCTTTCTTTCTTTTGGGCTGAACCTTGGTTCCAATCCCATGATGAATTCTCACTGAAGAGAACATCTTTGCAGATTATCATCTTCTTCTTCTGCAGATTGAAGAACCTATAGCCCTTTGATTGAGAGCTGTATCCCTTGAATACACACTTCTAACTGGTTTCATCCAGTTTATATCTCAGCTCCTCTGGGATATGTGCATAGCAGATTGAACCAAACACCCTCAAGTGATTTACACTTGGCTTTCTGCCACTCCATGCTTCAAACGGAGTCTTTCCTTGGACAACAACAGTTGGATGTCTGTTCATCAAATACACTGCAGTATTTACTGCTTCTCCCCAATATACTTGAGGTACTGACTTGTCATGGAGCATGGACTTGGCTATCTCAATGATCGTTCTGTTTTTTCTTTCCGCTACGCCATTCTGCTGTGGCGTGTAGCTTACAGTGAGCTGCCTTTCCAGCCCAATGTCTTCACAGAACTTCTTGAATTCAGTCGATGTGTATTCGCCACCTCTATCTGTTCTTAACTTCTTCAGTTTGAGGCCAGATTGTCTCTCCACCATTGCTTGAAACTTTCTGAACAAGGCGAACACATCAGACTTTTGCCTTAGGAAATAAACCCAAGTCATCCTTGTGAAATCATCTATGAAGGTCAGAAAGTATCTGTTTCCTCCATCAGTTGTAGTTCTCATTGGACCACAAACATCAGAATGTACCAGCTCCAGAGGTACTTTTGCTCTCCAGGCTTTTCCTTTCGGAAATGGGAGTGTGTGTTGCTTCCCCCAATGCACATCCTGCACACACTTCATTTGCATCATTTATTTTTGGTAGACCCTGCACCATTTCCTTTTGATGCAGCAACTTGAGACTCTGAAAATTCAAGTGTCCAAGTCTCTTGTGCCAGAGCCAGGAATCATCCTTTAGCTCCATTCTTCTTACACTTTCAGTTGCATATTTCAGGGTCAGAGGAAAACTTCTGTTCCTCTTCATCTGGATTTCTACCATCAGGTTCTTGCTGCTCCCTTTCTGATATATCTTGCAAGTGTCATCACCAAAATGAAGGTGATATTTGTGCTCAATGAGCTGTCCGACACTTAGCAGACTGGAATCCAGAGTTGGAACCAACATCACATCTCTGATGTACATCTTTCCAGACTTGGTTTCAACAACAATGCTTCCCTTGCCTTTTGTATCCACCATCATTCCATTGCCCATTTTCACTCTTGTGATGCTGTTGCACTATATCATGTAGAAGATTGGCATTCGCCGTCATGTGATTACTGCAAGCACTATCAACAAGCCACACATTTTCTTCTACTGCAGCACTCGCAGCATGAGTAACACAGAACATGTTTGAGTCACTCGCTTCAATGCTGTTCGCCTGTTGATTTCCCTTGTAGTTACAATCCTTCTTCACATGACCAAACTTTTCACAGTTTGAGCATTTTGGTTTCCCTTTGAACCAACACTCGCCTGCATGAAGCTTATTACAGACAGTGCATTTGTTGTACCCTGAGTTGCTACTCTCCTCATTGTTGCTCTTCATCCGCTGACTTGTTTTTCCCTCCCACTTCTTTCCTTTACCTTTCCAGTTCTTTTTCTGCTTAGAATTTGAACTAGATGGCTCACTCCTGTTAGAGTTTAGGTTGAGTGATTGGAAAGCTTTTTCAGCCTCTTCTTCATGACTGGACAACCTATGATCGAAAGCTTTCAGAGTCCCCATTAGATCCTGAACACCTAGAGTTTTCAGATCCCTAGTCTCCTCTATAATTCTAACAATAGCATCATATTTCCTATTCAAGCTCATTAGGATTTTCTGTACTACTCTCTCCTCAGGTATTGGTTCCTTGTAGGTTCTCATTTGATTGACTATATTCGTCAATCTGGTGCTATAATCACATAACAACTCAGTGTCATTCATTTTTGTATACTCAAAATCTCTTCTAATAGATTGTACCTTGACAGCTCTGACTCTTGCAGATCCTCTGTATTCAAGGCTGAGTACATCCCATGCTGCTTTGGCTGTCTTCTCATTTGAGATTCTGGGAAAAATCTCATCTGTGACCGAAGTCTGCAAGATGTTGAGTGCTCTTGCATCCTTTTTGATGTTCGACTTCAGTTCTGCCATTTGCGCAATTGTTTGCTCCTCTTCTGCTTCTGGTCTCTTGTATCCTTCTTCTACGAGGTTCCATAGATCTCGTGAGATGAACATGGTCTCCATCTTGATTATCCAGAAATCAAAGTTCTCTCCATTGAAGATTGGAACTCTGTTTTCTGAACTTCCTGATGCAGCCATACCAGTAACAGAAAAATAAGACTTGTGTTTGTTTTTTTTGTTTCTGAATCAATCAGATGGTACACCCCAGTTGATATTGATCAACAGAGCTCTGATACCATGTTGGAATCCATGTTAGAATTCCTGATACTTCAACTTTTAACTCTGGCGAGCGAAGTATTTCACACTCTGTTCTTGGCGAACGGTGTGGCGTGCGGGTGTGAAGAAAATAAGATGACTGAACTTGTGCAGCTTTTCTTTGATCTCAAAATTCTTATCGATTACAGAGTAAACACTTTCCTTATATAGGGGGCACAAAGTAACCTAACAAAATATCTAAGGCTACAAGCTAGAGATCAACTTGACAATTATAGTACTATGATACTACAAATATCTAAGATGAAAATCTCAGTGGAATTGAACAGTGAAGCAGGTGCTGGAAAGCATGTGAGCTTTTCCACACTGACTCCTAGTCCTTCCAGGAAAGCATTAACATTTTAACACAATCCTCAGCTAGCTTTTGGATCATCCTTTTATTTGAGTCAATTCATCTGGAAATTAAATTAGTTTGGTCGGAGAAGTTGTATATCTACGAGTCCAACATTAGTTTAGCTGTGGTAAACTGGTAAGGGCTACTCCATTAGTCCCTTTGTAGGGAGATCATATATATTGACCACAAAATTTGTTAATCTAGACCAAATTCTAGCTAGAAATATATGACATCTTTCAGACATTGATCGATCTATCAGAACCCAACCTTAAAAATTAGCAATGCAACCTAGCTCGTTGCACATTAGCGAGGAGATAGTTCAGTAATTGAAGCCTCATTTTCAGATTTTTGGACAGAAGTACTGCTTTGAGCTTGATCTAATTCTACAACCTTTGAAATGTCGGATGCACCCATAAAAAATGCTGGCTGTGACGGTACCGGAAGAGAGATATAGTTGCCGGTGAGCATGAGAATAACTGAAGTCATAGTTGGCCTATCAGCTATGTTTTGTTGCACACATAACAATCCAATGTTGATGCATCTCATCATCTCAGTTCTTGAACCAGAACTCAAGAAGGGATCTACTATATTTGTAGCCGTATCTGCCCTCCAATTTTTCCATGCCTGGTTAAATTGCAAATGCGCATAAACAAAATTAGACTCTGCATACTTTTTCTCTCTTTATATTTGCATCCAACACATGCAGTTTTTAGTTCCCAGGAAGACGCAGAAGTAAAAGTTTCTCTTATACTTACATAGCTAAGAAGATCATCCATGTTTCCTCTATTACGAAAAGAGCTATTCTTCTGTCCACTTACTATCTCCAAAACTAAGACACCAAAGCTGAAGACATCAGACTTCGCCGAAAACTGTCCACGCATCACATACTCTGGAGCCATATATCCGCTGCATCATACCAACAAAAAATGTCAAAACTTCTCAATTGGTTATGCTCAACCGGGATCCCAAACTCAATTATTCCAACTTGTTACATATCAATTACATCATTTACGTGTTAGTTGCTGGTTATTAGCAGAATCTTTATATTGTATTGCACATAACCTACCCTAATGTACAGAGTACCTATATATGGCTTGGTGGTAGGACTTACTAAGTTCCCGCAACTCGTCTGGTTTCGGCTTGTGATTGATCGAGATCAAACAATCTCGCCATACCAAAATCTGCAATTTTGGGGTTCATGTCTGCATCTAACAGAATGTTGCTAGCTTTGAGATCACGGTGAATGATTTTAAGACGAGAATCTTCATGAAGGTAAAGGAGCCCTCTCCCAATGCCTACTATGATTTTGTAGCGAATATCCCAATCCAAATGTGTGCGCCTGACTTCATCTACATGTTCAGCAAATTCAAACTTTGTAATGATGTCAGATGTACATGCAAATGGTCTTATTAGAAAGTCGAAACATTTTGATAAGTAGACGAACCCTACCAAAAATGAACTGATCAAGACTTGCATTAGGGACGAACTCATAAACAAGAATCTTTTCATTTTTTTCCAGGCAAAAACCATGAAGCCTAACCAAATTCTTATGCTGAAGCCTGGCCAGAAGCGAAACCTCTGTTTTGAATTCTAAATCTCCTTGCGCAGAGTCCCTCGAAAGCCTTTTAACCGCTATATCCTTATCATCGGGAAGTATACCCTTCATAAAAAGGGTATTTGAACATCATCTTAGTTTTCAGGCACAGACCATTGTTACCATTTTCATAAATGAAGTTTGATTACATACCCTATAAACAGTACCAAATCCTCCCCGTCCAAGTTTATTTGCTTCGGAGAAGTTATTTGTGGCAGCTCTAATGGAGCGAAAGTCAATTTGCAGAGCTTCTGCAGATTTGATTTCTTCTGCTACTTCTTCATAAGAAGAAGAAAAATTAAAGAAATTAATCAAGTCCCCGTTGCAGGCTTAGAAGGGGTTCTAACTTCTAACTCTATACCATGCATATAGGGATATACCTGAAATGCAGTTAACCCAGCTTACCTTCAATTTTTTTCCTTTTATTCCTCACTCTCAGATAGATGCAGATGAACATACTTAGAACCAAAAAGAAAACAACAGCTGCCATAGCAATAATGATGACAGTCCCTGCAGATGTGTTGCTCTTCTTACTTCCTGCAATAATCATAAATCAATATTCTGATCTGATCAAAGCATCCTGGGGCTGATATATACTTGTTAAGTATCTACTCGCTGCTAAATATAAAACAAAGAACTAGTTAATGTATGAATGTATGATCATGTATTGCCATGCAAACGTTCACTCATCAAAGCACCCAGCCGAATCTGATTTTCAGTTATTGCATTAGTCTATGCGGTATTCATGTACTGAAATATGGGAATCTAACAAAATGTATGCGCCCTGTATTATATGGGAATCTAACTCCATAGACTAGTCTGTGGCTGGAGTGTGGAGTAGTCTTTTGTTTTGTTCTTGTTTTGGTCAACTACAGACTACTCTGAACTCTAGCTGTACCGACAATTTCTCGGAAGAAACTGAAATCAAAATAATTATCTGCTCCTTTGATCAATACTTCATCTCATCGTAAATCAAAGTACAAACTACATACAGATCTTACTCTTACCTGGTGAGTTTTTGGTCGCATTGGCTGGTGGCGGAGTAGTAGGAAAGAGTGACCGCGGTTCATTACCAGGGTCAGTGGAGTTGTAAACCTCATACCTCAAATAACAGCTGGGATTACCAACTCTCCCAGAATCCATCCCATAACAACATTTCTGAAGCTGTCGCAAACACTCATCCAAGCAGCTACTGCAGTCTTCCTCTGACAAGTCCGGAATGCACTGCACGATTCCAGATATTGATTGAATGTTGGAATACGTAGCCCTTTTCTTATCCGTTGCAAACTTCTTCTGAAGACCGCCTGCAGCTGCTTGACTCTTAAGTCCTCCGATCACTTCCTCCAGAAACATATTGAACGATTCGACATTTGAAGACCATATGTTTATTGTGCTCGATTGATTGTAACTAGGAGAAAGCTCAAGACCATGAAAGGAGCGGTTGGAGTAGCGCACCATGCAATACTCATTCCATACGATCGCCTCCTTCTGATTTGGACAAGCCCTTGTGAGATTGTGGGCCGATTCATTGAAGATTTTGAGGGAATCATTAAGATCCGGTCTACAAAGTCCGATGGCATAAACACTGTCAACGACATCATTGTCTTGGCCAAAAGAGGAGTTGTAGAGGCCATAGCCGTTGCTGCTCTCATTACTGACGAGGGAGGAGAGGAAGTCGTTGAGGTTATTTTGGTAGACACTACCGGTGGTATAGTAGCCTCGCTCGTTTGAACAGACGACGTGTGGATCAGTGGCTTCAATGATTATGAGTACCAGAAGTAGTATACAAAGAAAAATTCCAATTCCAAACCCAAAACCTGAGTATACCATGGCTCCTAGATCACTCAATTTATTGTGTGGCCCGGACATTAACTGGTAAGTTGGGAAAAAAGGATTATCTCCTATTCTCCCCGCTGGTCCTGGTGTGTGGGGTTTACGAACCTTGTGTGATCTTTCTTTATCGATGATGATATCTTTGTATTCATACTTTCCTAGTCTTGAATTACTAATTAATTAACATTGTTGCTTATTCAAACCCGGTAACCTGATGACCTTTCCACACGTACAGATCTGGAGTAGAGTCTGTATTGTTTAGGTCAACTATGATATATATATATATCATAGTTGACCTAAACAATAGTGGCCTTGGCTTGATCAACGCTACGGTTGCGGCAACTTGAAGTCATGAACCAGGTCCAAACGCATATATATGAAAATTGTCTTTCATTTGCGCAATCAATTATCTGAAAATTGACTTATGATTATATATATATATATATATATATAGAGAATAATTTGCAAGTAAAGTACCAAACACACAATGATTTCCTCAGGTTCTCGATTATTCCTTTCTCTCATTCCCTTAATCATCATCACGATCGATCACCAATTTCAGACCTACTCATGAAGTCGGTGGGTATTACTTTTATGACAACGTTTGTTCTCCTGAAACCTGTATCGGAGATAAGTCACAAGACGTTTGTTCTAACGGGACCTTCGGCAAAAACCTCAATCATATCTTCTCCTCCCTCCTCTCTTCAATCAACACCACCACGTCCACCGGGCTTTACAGTTCCTCGTACGGAGACATCCCTGACAAAGCCTACGCGATCGGATTCTGCAGAGGTGATCTCAAGCCCCCTGCCTGTGCTGCTTGTCTCGCCAAATCCACCGAAGTTATTCTGCAAAACGCTTGCCCTAATACGAAGGACGGAGGTATAGGCTCCATAAATTGCACGCTACGTTACTCTAACACCTCCATTAGTGGCATCAGAGTAACAGCTCCAGCTAGTTCCAGCTATAGCCGTAGTGACAATGTCTCATCATCCCAGCGTCTGACTTTAATCAGAGGCTCACCACATTATTTGAAACACTAACAAGTAAAGCCGCTGCGGGTAGTGTTCTTAAATTTGCGGTCGGACACTCAAATGCTCCGGTTAGTTCTGGCATAACCATACGGACTTGCACAGTGCAGTCCAGATTTGTCGGAAATAGACTGTGGTGCTTGCTTTAGCAATGCTTTGAAGGACCTCCCTCCATGTTGTCATGAATCATGGATTTATCTTGGTGCCAGCTGTAGCTTAACGTATGAACCTTACCTCTACTATGACCCCGTAACGGATCCGACACCACTGCCTCCGCCATCACCGCCGCCACCACCAGCTTCTGCCAATTCTGGAGGTAACTTTACCTGCACATATGCGGCTTCATATTATACATGAAGATAATATATTGAATATTAATTTCATTCACAATAGAAAAAAATTAGTGTTATTGACCTTGTGATTCGTTCAAAACGATCGGTGCCGTAACACCCCGGCCATAAAAACAGCTTATCCCAATACATAATGGCAATATTTTTTAGGCTGAACAAATGAATATATGGAGTGGTTTTGCATATGTTTGAATAGAAGTGACGATCGGATTTTCAATTTTTGCAGTAATCGGAAGTAGCACTTCTGGGATGGTCATCACTACTCTTCTATCAATCGTGGCTTCTATATATGTCTAACTGTATCTCATTCTCTATCTAATGATCTGGGATGTTTTCCATTTGGTTTGGTTTGGTTTGAATCTACTGTAATTTGGGTGCTTGTCGAGTAAAACCTTTTGTGAATACTAGTTATAATTTACATTATTTGACTTACATTATTTAATTAACCGAAGGCAGGATTCTCCGTTCTAATTCATGAATTATATATGTAAACTACTTGACATTGTAAAGAAGGTCAAGTACGACTTGCTCTAATTAGAACCTCCTACAAGAAACCGATGAAACGATGTTACATCGTGAAGGGATGTAATAATACTGTATAGATACAGAAACCTATATTTATCATATAATTACAAACTTGACGGAAACAATAATAGGCCTTGATCATATCTACGGCACGATAGCGGCAGCGTGAACCAGGTCCAACATTTGTTCATTACATTTCTTGTCTGGAACTCTAATTAACTGACTAGTGAATCCAGTCCAACACTACAAGCAGATTGAAAGTTGACATATAAATGTCTATATATATGAGATAATTCGGTACTATCTGTGCCAGCAAAGTACCAAAGATACAATATGGTTTCTTCAAGATTCCGGTTCATTTCTCTCATTCCCTTGATCATCACGATCACCAATATCAGACGTACTCATCAAGAAAGTGATACTGGGTTTCAAGTCAACACCTGTTCTAAAAGCGCCTTCAAGGGCACCTTCGGCAAAAACCTCAATCATCTCCTCACCTCCCTAGTCTCTTCAAGCAAGGCCAACACGTCCACCGGGTTTTACAACTCTTCCTACGGCGTATTCCCTGACAAAGCTTACGCAATCGGACTCTGTAGAGGAGATCTCAAGCCCCGTGCCTGCTCTGCTTGCCTCGCCGAGTCCACCAACGTTATTCTCCAAAGCGCTTTAACGAAGGAGGGAGCAATAGGCTACTTAAATTGCACGGTACGTTACTCCAATATCTCCATCAGTGGCATCAGAGTAGAAGCTCCAGCTGTATGGGGTTACAGCAAAGATGACAAAGTCTCAACATCCCTCGGGTCTGATTTTAATCAACGACTCACCACATTGTTAAAATGTTAATGCTTTCCTGGGAGGACTAGGAGTCAGTGTGGAAAAGCTGATATGCTTTCCAGCACCTGCTTCACTGTTCATTCCCACTGAGATTTTCATCTTAGATATTTGTAGTATCATAGTACTATAATTGTCAAGTTGATCTCTAGCTTCTAGCCTTAGATATTTTGCTAGGTTACTTTGTGCTCCCTATATAAGGGAAGTGTTTACTCTGTAATCGATAAGAATTTTGAGATCAAAGAAAAGCTGCATAAGTTCAGTCATCTTATTTTCTTCACACCCGCTCGCCACACCGTTCGCCAAGAACAGAGTGTGAAATACTTCGCTCGCCAGAGTTAAAAGTTGAAGTATTAGGAATTCTAACATGGATTCCAACATGGTATCAGAGCTCTGTTGATCAATATCAACTGGGGTGTACCATCTGTTGATTCAGAAACAAAAAAAACAAACACAAGTCTTATTTTTCTGTTACTGGAATGGCTGCATCAGGAAGTTCAGAAAACAGAGTTCCAATCTTTAATGGAGAGAACTTTGATTTCTGGATAATCAAGATGGAGACCATGTTCATCTCACGAGATCTATGGAGCCTCGTAGAAGAAGGATACAAGAGACCAGATGCAGAAGAGGAGCAAACAATTGCGCAAATGGCAGAACTGAAGTCGAACATCAAAAAGGATGCAAGAGCACTCAACATCTTGCAGACTTCGGTCACAGATGAGATTTTTCCCAGAATCTCAAATGAGAAGACAGCCAAAGCAGCATGGGATGTACTCAGCCTTGAATACAGAGGATTTGCAAGAGTCAGAGCTGTCAAGGTACAATCTATTAGAAGAGATTTTGAGTATACAAAAATGAATGATACTGAGTTGTTAGGTGATTATAGCACCAGATTGACGAATATTGTTAATCAAATGAGAACCTACAAGGAACCAATACCTGAGAAGAGGGTAGTACAGAAAATCCTTATGAGCTTGAATAGGAAGTATGATGCTATAGTGAGTATTATAGAGGAGACTAGAGATCTGGAAACTCTAGGTGTTCAGGATCTGATGGGGACTCTGAAAGCTTTCGATCATAGGTTGTCTAGTCATGAAGAAGATGCTGAAAAGGCTTTCCAATCACTCAACCTAAACTCTAACAGGAGTGAGCCATCTAGTTCAAATTCTAAGCAGAAAAAGAACTGGAAAGGTAAAGGAAAGAAGTGGGAGGGAAAATCAAGTCAGCGGATGAAGAGCAACAATGAGAAGAGTAGCAACTCAGGGTACAACAAATGCACTGTCTGTAATAAGCTTCATGCAGGCGAGTGTTGGTTCAAAGGGAAACCAAAATGCTCAAACTGTGAAAAGTTTGGTCATGTGAAGAAGGATTGTAACTACAAGGGAAATCAACAGGCGAACAACATTGATGCGAGTGACTCAAACATGTTCTGTGTTACTCATGCTGCGAGTGCTGCAGTAGAAGAAAATGTGTGGCTTGTTGATAATGCTTGCAGTAATCACATGACGGCGAATGCCAATCTTCTACATGATATAGACTGCAACAGCATCACAAGAGTGAAAATGGGCAATGGAATGATGGTGGATATAAAAGGCAAGGGAAGCATTGCTGTTGAAACCAAGTCTGGAAAGATGTACATCAGAGATGTGATGTTGGTTCCAACTCTGGATTCCAATCTGCTAAGTGTCAGACAGCTCATTGAGCACAATTATCACCTTCATTTTGGTGATGACACTTGCAAGATATATCAGAAAGGGAGCAGCAAGAACCTGATGGTAGAAATCCAGATGAAGAGGAACATAAGTTTTCCTCTGACCCTGAAATATGCAACTGAAAGTGCAAGAAGTATGGAGCTAAAGGATGATTCCTGGCTCTGGCACAAGAGACTTGGACACTTGAATTACCAGAGTCTCAAGTTGCTGCATCGAAAGGAAATGGTGCAGGGTCTACCAAAAATAAATGATGCAAATGAAGTGTGTGCAGGATGTGCATTGGGGAAGCAACACACACTCCCATTTCCGAAAGGAAAAGCCTGGAGAGCAAAAGTACCTCTGGAGCTTGTACATTCTGATGTATGTGGTCCAATGAGAACTACAACTGATGGAGGAAACAGATACTTTCTGACCTTCATTGATGATTTCACAAGGATGACTTGGGTTTATTTCCTAAGGCAAAAGTCTGATGTGTTCGCCTTGTTCAGAAAGTTTCAAGCAATGGTGGAGAGACAATCTGGCCTCAAACTAAAGAAGTTAAGAACAGATAGAGGTGGCGAATACACATCGAATGAATTCAAGAAGTTCTGTGAAGACATTGGGCTGGAAAGGCAGCTCACTGTAAGCTACACGCCACAGCAGAATGGCGTAGCGGAAAGAAAAAACAGAACGATCATTGAGATGGCCAAGTCCATGCTCCATGACAAGTCAGTACCTCAAGTATATTGGGGAGAAGCAGTAAATACTGCAGTGTATTTGATGAACAGACATCCAACAGTTGCTGTCCAAGGAAAGACTCCGTTTGAAGCATGGAGTGGCAGGAAACCAAGTGTAAATCACTTGAGGGTGTTTGGTTCAATCTGCTATGCACATATCCCAGAGGAGCTGAGATATAAACTGGATGAAACCAGTGAGAAGTGTGTATTCATGGGATACAGCTCTCAATCAAAGGGCTATAGGCTCTTCAATCTGCATAAGAAGAAGATGATAATCTGCAAAGATGTTATCTTCAGTGAGAATTCATCATGGGATTGGAACCAAGGTTCAGCCCAAAACAAAGAAGGAAATGTTCAAAATGAACAAGAGAATCCAGTAGAGTTGGAACTCAATCCGCTAGCAACTGAAGCTCGTTCGCCAGAAGATCGTCTGCCAGCGACAGATCCGCCAGCGACAGATCAGCCAGCGACAGATCCGCCAGGGACAGATCCGCCAACGACTCATCAGCCAGCACCTCATTCGTCAGAATCTTCAGGAGCTCAATCAACACCAAGCTCGCCTCCAATGAGAATGCGAAGCTTAAATGAAGTGTAGGAAAGCTGCAATGCATGCTTATTTGAGCCAGAAAGATTTGAAGAAGCAGTGAAGGAAAACGAATGGCGAACTGCAATGCAAGATGAGATCAATGTGATTGTGAAAAACAACACATGGGAGCTAGTTGACAAACCAGACAACAAGGATGTCATCGGTTTGAAGTGGATATATAAGACTAAGCTGAACTCATATGGTTCTGTACAAAGAAACAAAGCAAGATTGGTGGCGAAAGGATACTCGCAGATACCCGGAGTGGATTTCAATGAGACCTTTGCACCAGTGGCAAGGCATGAGACCATAAGAGGTCTGATTTCCATTGCTGCACAAAAGGGTTGGTATCTACACCAACTTGATGTCAAATCGGCGTTTCTAAATGGAGTGCTGAAAGAAGACGTGTTTGTGGAACAACCACAAGGTTTCATCATCAAAGGCAAAGAGCAGAAAGTTTACAAACTGAAGAAAGCTCTGTATGGCCTGAAACAAGCCCCAAGAGCTTGGTATGGTGAGATCGATTCCTATTTCACAGCAAGGGGTTTTCAAAGGAGTGAAAACGAACCTGCCCTTTACACAAAGACTGAAGGTAAATCAAGCATTCTTATCGTCTCCTTATATGTTGATGATCTGATATTTACCGGAAGCTGTGAAAAAATGATTTCAAATTTCAAGTCTGATATGATGAAGAAATATGAAATGAGTGATTTGGGAATCCTGCATTACTTTCTGGGAATTGAAATAATTCAAGCAGTGGAGGGAATCTTCATCACCCAGAAAAGATATGCGAAGACTATACTAGAGAAGTTCAAAATGCTTGGTTGCAATCCTGTTGCAATTCCTCTAGTGGTCAGTGAAAAATTCTCCAAAGAAGATGGGAGTGGTCCTGCGGATGAGAATTTATACAGAAGCTTAGTGGGAAGTCTGCTATACTTGACTGCAACAAGACCAGACATTATGTATGCAGCAAGCTTGATGTCCAGATTTATGCACAATCCAACCAAGATACACTATGGAGCTGCAAAGAGAATCCTGAGATACATCCAAGGAACAATGGACTTTGGAATCCTGTATGAGAGGAATGCAGAACCAAAACTCTTTGGGTTCTGTGACAGTGACTGGGGAGGAAGTGTAGACGACTTGAAGAGCACATCTGGATATACTTTCACACTGGGAACATGGGTATTCTCCTGGGCTTTAAAGAAGCAGAAATCAGTGGCATTGTCCACAGCTCAAGCAGAATACGTCGCAGCTTCACTCACCACTTTACCAACAATATGGCTAAGGAGAGTCATAGAAGACTTTGGCGAAAAGAACAGAACAGCAACAACCATTCTCAGCGATAACAAGTCTGCAATCGCCATGAGCAAGAATCCTGTCTATCACAGTCGGGCAAAGCACATCGCCTTGAAGTTTCATTACATCAGGGATGCAGTCGAGGAGAATGAGATTGATTTGGTGTACTGCAATACAGACGACCAAGTTGCTGATATCTTCACCAAGGCACTCGCCAGAGAAAGGTTTGAATACCTACGAGGCCTGCTCGGAATGATAAGGCAAAGCATTAAGGGGGAGTGTTAAAATGTTAATGCTTTCCTGGGAGGACTAGGAGTCAGTGTGGAAAAGCTGATATGCTTTCCAGCACCTGCTTCACTGTTCATTCCCACTGGGATTTTCATCTTAGATATTTGTAGTATCATAATACTATAATTGTCAAGTTGATCTCTAGCTTCTAGCCTTAGATATTTTGCTAGGTTACTTTGTGCCCCCTATATAAGGGAAGTGTTTACTCTGTAATCGATAAGAATTTTGAGATCAAAGAAAAGCTGCATAAGTTCAGTCATCTTATTTTCTTCACACCCGCTCGCCACACCGTTCGCCAAGAACAGAGTGTGAAATACTTCGCTCGCCAGAGTTAAAAGTTGAAGTATTAGGAATTCTAACATGGATTCCAACACACATTATTTGAGACATTAAGCAGTAAAGCCGCGGCGAGTAGTGGTGTTCTTAAGTTTGCTGTTGGGCACTCAAACGCTCCGGCTAGTTCTGGTATAACCATATACGGACTTGCGCAGTGCACTCCAGACTTATCGGAAGCAGACTGCGGTGTTTGCTTTAGCAAGGCTTTGGAGCAGCTCCCTCCATGTTGTTATAAATCTTGGAGTTATATTGGTACCAGTTGTACCCTAGCGTATAAACCATACCTCTTCTATGACCCCGCTACTGATCCGACACCACTGCCTCCGCCAGCCGCAAGCACCAGTAGTTCATCAGGAAGTAAATTACGTGCCGGCATATTTACTCTTCTTGTGCCTGTCGTTTTTTCTATGTTTGCTAGCTAATTATATCTCATCGTCCATCCATGCCAATGATTTGGGATAGTTTTTAATTATAGTTAATTTGGATTTACAGTAATTTGGGTTCATATATATTCAATAAAAACGTGTTCAGAATACTGGCAAATGTAGCATGTGCTCATACATAAGGGATTTAGAATCCAGCATAACTGGCATGCAAACTCAGTTCGTCCCATCATTTTTGTTGACGAAACGATGATGTATTGCTAGGAAAGTACAGTATATGCATACAGTAATTGACAAGTCGGGCTACTCCGAATAAAGCATTGGTGTCCAGTTTATTTATTTTTTATTTTTTATTTTTTTGGGCAATGCATCAGTGCTCATTGTACAAGGCTGTACAAGCCATCTACATGTCATAGTTGACCAAAGACATAGAGAGCTTATATTAAGATTTTGGCCTTGGTCAATGGTACAGTAGCGATAACATGAACCACGTCCAACATACATAATCGTAATTTGTTAAATTCTACTCATTGTCACGATGAATATATAACCCGACTTCAAAAAAATGGAAAGTTGACCTATACCGTACAGGCTATATATATACAGCCCCGCTGGAATATATATATATATATATATATATATATATATATATATATATATATGTCTTTTTGGTTAAGGACATTCGTACCAATTCTTATGCTGCGGATTTGATATTTTAACTAACTTTTTGATTGAATTTTTGTATCTCCACCATCTAGTCTTTAGGTACTCATGTATAGATAATCTCTACAAATTTTCAGCCAATTTGATAACCATTAGCATATTAAACTAGATTAAAACAAATGAAGATACTGCATTTTGTCAAAACTGAATCGTTTATAATTATGATAAGAAATCACACTTTTGAATGCCTTAACGATTATCAAATTGGCTAAAATTTTGCAGACATGATCTATATATGAGTACTTAAAGACTAGACGGTGGAGATATAAAAATTCAATCGAAAAGTTAGTCAAATTATCAAATCCGCACCATAAAGATTGGTGCAGAAATCCTTAGCTGAGAAAGTTCCTATATATATATATATATATATTGGTAAAGTACCAAAGAACGTGCACAATGGTTTCCTCAAGATTCCGATCATTTCTTTCTGTCATTCCCTTAATCATCACCGTCACCAGACGAGACGTACTCAAGCCACTGAATATGTCTTTGATGAATACATCTGTATTAACAGTACCTACAATAGCCGCACCTTCGGCAAGAACCTCAATCATCTCCTCTCCCCCCTCCTCTCATCCTCTGATAATTCCACGGCCACCGGGTTTTACAATTCTTCTTTGGAGAAATCCCTGACAAAGTTTATGCAATCGGATTCTGTAGAGGAGATTTCCAGCCCGCTGCCTGCGCCGCTTGTCTCGCCTCCTCCACTTCTCTTATGTTCAAAAACGCTTGCGCCAATAAGGAGGAGGGAGGTGTAGGCTCCATAGATTGCACGCTGCGTTACTCCAACATCTCCATGATTGGCAACAGAGTAGACGCTCCAGCTATACCAATGTATAGGTTAAATGACAATGTCTCGTCGTCCGTTGAGCTTGATTTTAATAAACGGCTCACTAAGTTATTTGAAAGGTTAAGAAGTAAAGCCGCGACGGGTAGTAGTGTTTGTTAGAACCTTTTTGGACTCAAACACTATCTGTTTATATGATCAGTCAACATTGGATAAATTTCGGCTTAACAAGAAGCATTACTAGTATGACTCAGTTTCAGAGATGGTTATTAAGTAGTATATCACTTGATAAACATAGAGGTTCATTATATAAAGACCTGAATTACATTGAATTAGTATTGTGATAGAACTAAGCCTCTAAAGTTGCAGATTCAGTATTTGATCTGTATTAGGATTCAGTTATGGGATTGAATTCTGTTTTGATCGAGTTGGCCAATATAAATAGTAGGCATTAGTCCCTGTGTTCAATATCAGTTTTAGCATTGAGATACAGCCCCATTCTGTTGCTAGATATTGATACACAGAAGACTTTGTTCCTGTTCTTTTGATCGATTTAACTTGTGTGCAGTTCATCTTCAGTATAACAACATGTCTGGATCTAAGGTTGCTATGAAGGTTGATTTGAGAAGTGATGAAGGTATGATTCCTAGTGCAGCTAGGAAAACTCTATTCCGCATTCTGTATTATATTCTTGATATATGCTTGATGTGTTTGTGTGTTCATAAACCTGATCTTGATCTGCAGACTTTTAAGTTTAGTTAAACATTTGGTATCAGAGCCTTTTGGTTTATAGATACACAAATCGTATACTTCAGAATTTTTATCAAGAACAGTTTAGTAAAACCTTCAGTAATTTTTGTTAAAATAAACCATCATCATGCTTTAATCCAAACAACAAATCTTAATTCGTTTTTTGTTTAAAACCCGGGCATCAAAACCCATTCCAGAAAGTAGCCTTTCAATGTTACCGTTGAACTACATAACGGCTAGTTTTCAAAGTTTCCTATCTTAAGTAAAACTGAGGCTTAATCCTCAGAAAAGGGGACTCAAAACACTGCTACAGGAAAAACGAAATCAAGGAAAAGGTTTGTCTAAAACTTAATTGCTTCCTTTATAATGCTTAAAATTAAAATTTGGTGCTGTGCTGTAGCAGAGGCAAAGGTATGTTTTCTGGATTCCAAAACTTGCGATTCAATTCTGCATCTGTGGGAATGTTCATATTATGAAGTGTTGGCATGTAGATAAAGTATTCGTTGTGGTTGACGTGTGCCTATATCTGTTCAATGATGCATGAATTGGTTGAAATCGTGTGATATGGAGTTTGTGGATATATTTTGCTTCATGATATTCTGATTCCTTGTTGGTTGTTTCTGTTCCAATTTAAGTCTATTAAAATCTGAAGAATCTTTAAATCTAATGCATCTAACACATTAGAATGATTGATTAAGGAACAAAATTACAGATCAATAACCATTTTGCCAAAGCAAATTTTTATTGATATAACTAATAAAGAAAAATTGTGCAGTGCTTTAAAGTTTTATTTTGTTTTGTTTCCAAAGAAGCACTCAAACAAGATTTTAAAACATATGCAGAAGTATATATATGTTCTGGGATTGATACAGATTTTTTGAAACTTTTCTTTGTCTAAAGACCTTGACTGTTTTCATCAAATAACCAATTCTGCAGCATATAGTATGCTGAATTCAGAAACTACAGAACTACAAAAATTTTATATCATAAAGATGTTATTTTTGTGTTGCTTGAGTTCATAAGATGATATTATGTCTTTTTGGTTTTTACAGTAGCCTAACACATAGGAAAAATACTTATACACCTTTTGTTTTGCTTTTTAAAGGTAACTATGCTTCACTAGGACAAGTAGAATATCTGAATGGCAACAACTTTAGAAAGTGGAAAAAGCAAGTGGAGTTCTATTTGGCTATGCATAACAATATGGATTACTGTCTGCATGAGCCTAAGCCGATTCATGATATTGATGAGGAAAGTACTGAAGAATTCAAGTGGCACCATCATGAGTGGTATAGGACCAATAGAATGGCAAAGAATGTTATAAGTTACACTATGTCTGAGATAGTGAGAGGGTCAATTGAGGAGCCTGAGGATGCTGTGGATTACATGGCAGCCATATCTGAGAAATACATAGCTAATGAAAGAGCTGAAGCTGCTAGATTGAATAAAGAATTTCATGAGATTAGGTTTGATGGCACAGGCAGTGTGAGAGAGCATATCATGCATAAGGTTCACATTAATGCCAAACTAAGGGAGCTTCAGATGGGAATCACTGATAATCAGCTGATTCATGAAGTTTTAGACTCTCTCCCAATTAGTTACAGCCATCTTAGGACCACTTATAATGCTTCAGATATTAAGTGGACCATTAATAAACTTATTTCAATCTGTGTGGATGAAGAAAATAGAATCAAGAAGGAGGCTGGACCAACCACTGCGGTTCATTTAGTTGAGAAGCCTAAAAAGAAGAAAAACAAACTTAAGGTTAAGCAGACCACCAACTTTAAGTCTTCAGAAAATTCCGGTGAGCCAAAACCTGTCAAAGGTTTCAAACCTGAGAGAGGATACAGTTCTGTCAAATTCAATTGCTTCTTCTGTAAAAAGGGAGGACACATGAAAAAGGATTGTAATGGATGGAAGGCTTGGATGATTAAGAAGGGTGAGTCTTTTCAAAATTCTGTTTTCTCTTTAGAAGTTAATTTTCTTAACGTTAGCACACACACTTATTGGCTAGATTCTGGTTCACCAATACACATTACTACGTCTCTACAGGGTATCACAAGGAGGAGGGCTCCAAGGACAAATGAGCAGAATGTGTGTGTGGGGAACGGCCAAAAGGTAGCAGTGAAGGCCATAGGATGCTTGAAGATTGATTTAGGCTTAGGCAATTTTATTTTTCTTGAGAATGTTTACTACATTCCCTCTCTTAAGAGGAATTTGATTTCAGTAGGTCTTTTGATTGGCATTGGATGCAAACTTATTATTGATTTTAGTGGAATAAAGATTTTTCAGAATTCGAAATATCTTGGTTGTGGCTCTTTTTCAAATAATTATCTTAAACTTGATTGTTCTGTGATTAAGAATGAGATTCTTATGCTTGAAAATAATGCAGAAACTATAACTGAAAACACAATTACAGGAGTTAAGAGATCTTTATTCAATAATAAGTCTGCTTTTCTTTGGCACAGAAGATTAGGACATATTTCCAAAGAGAGATTGAAAACACTCGAGAAAAATGGAATTTTACCTAGCTTGAACTACACTGATTTAACTGATTGCATTGAATGTTTCAAAGGCCAATTGACAAACAAGAGAAAAATCACTGCAGCAAGAAGTCATAAGCTATTAGAACTCATTCATACAGATATATGTGGACCTTTTAAACATAAGACTATGTGTGGAAATATCTATTTCATCACATTCATAGATGACTACTCTAGGTACTGCTACATATACTTACTTTCAGAAAAATCTCATGCATTGGAAGCTTTTAAAATTTTCAAAACTGAAGTCGAGCTCCAATTAGAGACAAAAATAAAGACAGTAAGATCAGATAGAGGAGGGGAATATTATGGTAGACATACGAGTGCAGGCCAGCAAAAAGGACCATTTGCAATGTTCTTACAAGAACATGGTATTAAGGCACAGTATTCTACCCCATATACTCCAACTCAAAATGGAGTAGCTGAGAGGAAAAACAGAACTCTTCTCAATATGGTTAGGTCTATGATGTGTACTTCAAGTCTGCCAATCTATCTATGGGGTGAAGCACTTAAGACAGCAAATTACATTTGCAATAGAGCACCCTCTAAATCAGTAGATAAAACACCTTTTGAGTTATGGTGTGGAAGACAACCTAGCTTGCACCACTGCCACGTATGGGGTTGCAAAGCTGAAGCTAGAATTCCAAACATACTACAAGAAAAACTAGGTCCTAAAACTATTAGTTGCTATTTTATTGGTTACTGTGAAAAATCTAAAGGATACAGATTCTATGCACCTAAAAATAAAACCAAATTGATGGAAACTAATCAAGCCAAATTTTTGGATGAAGGTGTATGCAGTAATGATTTTGAGGATTTATCCTTAGAATTTGATGAGATTATTGAGAATGAGGATTCAGTACAGATACTGCCTCTAGTTCAGAACACAGTAAGGTCAAATGCGACTAATCAAATGCAAAATCAGTTAAACACAGAAAATTTAGTTCAAGAGCCTCAAAATCAGAATGCAGATCAGCCTTTAGATGATCAGATGGATTTAGATCCTCAGGATATAGATATAGAAACCCCAAACTTAGAAAATCCTCAGCTTAGAAGATCTACAAGACAGAGAAAACCAGTCTATGGTGAAGGCAGTGACTATCATGTTTTTCTACAAGAGCAAGATATTTTAGCAGAAGATAATGATCCCTTAAGCTTCAAACAAGCTCAGTGTAGCAATGAATTTAGTGAATGGGAGAAAGCTATGCAAGAAGAAATTAACTCTATGTCTAAGAATAAAGTTTGGGAACTTGTGAAACCAGACCCTAACCATAAAGCAATCGGTTGTAAGTGGGTTTTTAAGACTAAGAGAGATGCAAATGGCAATATAGAGAGACACAAAGCTCGTCTAGTGGCTAAGGGATTCACACAACAAGAGGGTATTGATTATAATGAAACTTTTTCTCCTGTATCTACTAAAGATTCATTTAGAATTATAATGGCCTTAGTTGCACATTATAATATGGAATTGCATCAAATGGATGTCAAAACTGCATTTTTGAATGGAGAACTGGATGAAGTTATTTATATGAAACAGCCTGAAGGTTTTGTGAAGTCAGGAAAAGAAAATCATGTATGCAGACTTAAGAAATCAATTTATGGTTTAAAACAAGCTTCCAGACAATGGTACAAAAAATTCGATTCAGTTGTATCTACTTTTGGCTTTACAGAAAACATAGTTGATGAATGTGTATACCTTAAGACTGCAAAAACTGAATTTATATTCTTGATTTTGTATGTGGATGATATTCTTTTAGCTAGCAGCAGTGTTAAACTACTAAAAGAAACCAAGTCCTTTCTATCAAGCAATTTTGATATGAAAGACTTAGGAGAGGCTTCTTTTGTTTTAGGAATTGAAATTAAGAGAGACAGAAAGTTAGGGGTTTTAGGCTTATCTCAACACAATTATATTCAGAAAGTGTTAAAAAGATTTAACATGGAAACATGTTCTCCAGGAGATGCCCCTATGTCTAAAGGTGATAAACTGTCTAAAATTTCTAAAAATGAGGGGAAGATGATTCAAATGGAGAGCAAACCATACGCCAAGCTTATAGGTAGCTTAATGTATGCACAAGTTTGCACTAGGCCAGATCTTGCATTTTCTGTAGGAATTTTATCCAGGTTTCAATCTGCACCTACTCAAGAACATTGGGTTGCAGGTAAGAAGGTCCTTAGGTATTTACAGAAAACTAAATCTCATATGTTGGTTTATAGACAAGTCAGGAATTTAGAATTGGTAGGTTATACTGATTCAGATTTTGCTGGAAATTTTCCAAAATCCAAAAAGTCTACTTCAGGTTATGTTTTCATGCTTGCTGGTGGAGCTGTTGCATGGAAAACCATGAAACAAGGCTTAATAACTACATCTACTATGCAGGCAGAATATATAGCAATATATGAAGGAGTTTGTGAGGGATTATGGATTAGGAATTTTTTGATATATACTGAAGTCTTGAGTTACATTGTTACAAATCCGTTGAAAATTTATTGTGACAATGAAGCTGCAGTATTTTTCAGTAAAAACAGTAAGAGGTCTAGCAATTCTAAACATATTGATTTGAAATATTATTCTGTGAGACAAAGAGTTAAACGTAAAGAGATTGATGTCTTAGACATAGATACGATTTCTCAGCTAGCAGATCCTTTCACTAAGGCACTTCCAATTGTGGTTTTTCAGAAACATGTGAAGAATATGGGAGTATTACCAGAATTGTTTGCTTGAGTTCTGTGGGAGCTTATAAAGTTTTTCTGTTTCTATTTTATTTTGTGTTACAAGCAGCTTTCAGTTGTAATCTTATTTTGGGAACAACTTGTAATTTTTCACTTGATCAATAAAGACTTGAGGAATTTCATTCTGCAAGTATTGTTATTAGATTACTTATGGAAGTGTTTTAGCTGAACCAATTTTGTTTTTAATTTATAGAACATAATATCTTACAGTTAAGTTTTCATTTAAACAGCATTCATTTTTAGTAAGTTGCTGTTACAGAATTTTGATTTTGTCAGAATTAAGGACTGTGAGTTTTGACATCTCAGGTGGATATACTTGTCGAAATTATTCTCACTCTATCACTCAAAAGCTTATGTGATTATAGTAACTCTTGTATGTGATCTTTAATCATTTTGATTATTAATCATCCATGATTCTAGGTTCTGCATTATGTTACTGTGAATTGACCAAGCTGAATGAACTATGAGTTTTGTATGCTTCAGTGCACATTTTAGTTGTTAGCTTTTCATTGATTTATTCATATGATCTGATATGATTGTGTTTGGTCCAAGTGGGAGATTGTTAGAACCTTTTTGGACTCAAACACTATCTGTTTATATGATCAGTCAACATTGGATAAATTTCGGCTTAACAAGAAGCATTACTAGTATGACTCAGTTTCAGAGATGGTTATTAAGTAGTATATCACTTGATAAACATAGAGGTTCATTATATAAAGACCTGAATTACATTGAATTAGTATTGTGATAGAACTAAGCCTCTAAAGTTGCAGATTCAGTATTTGATCTGTATTAGGATTCAGTTATGGGATTGAATTCTGTTTTGATCGAGTTGGCCAATATAAATAGTAGGCATTAGTCCCTGTGTTCAATATCAGTTTTAGCATTGAGATACAGCCCCATTCTGTTGCTAGATATTGATACACAGAAGACTTTGTTCCTGTTCTTTTGATCGATTTAACTTGTGTGCAGTTCATCTTCAGTATAACAACATGTCTGGATCTAAGGTTGCTATGAAGGTTGATTGGAGAAGTGATGAAGGTATGATTCCTAGTGCAGCTAGGAAAACTCTATTCCGCATTCTGTATTATATTCTTGATATATGCTTGATGTGTTTGTGTGTTCATAAACCTGATCTTGATCTGCAGACTTTTAAGTTTAGTTAAACAGTGTTCAGAAATTTGCTGTCGGGCACTCGAACGCTCCGGTTAGTTCTGGTGTAACCATATACGGACTTGCGCAGGGAGTCCAGACTTGTCAGAGGAAGACTGCAATGGTTGCTTGATCAAGGGGATGGGGCAGCTCTCATCATGTTGTTATAAATCTGGGACCTATTATAGCCCAAGCTGTAGCTTGAGATATGATCCTGACCTATTCTATGACGCCGCAAGTGACCCGAAACCACTTCCTCCGCCATCACCACCGCCAGGCACTACCACAAGTAATACAGGAGGTAAATATACCTACAAAATTTGGAATTTTTTTTTTTGGAAGATCGTGAATATTTCGCATGTAGATGTAGTATACTTGACGAGTTATTTTGTTGGGCGAGGTTCCTCAAATTTCAATTCTAATTACCATTATGTTTCTTTGCATGCATGCATTTGATTAGAAGTACGTAACTATCGAATTTTCGATCATTGCAGGAATCGAAAGTAGGACATCTCGGATAGTCATCACTACTCTTGTGCCAATCGTTGTTTCTATGTTGCTAACTGAATCTCATTGACTATTCGTTGATTTCGGATAGTTTTTCATTCTGATAGCCTGTTAGGTTTGGAACTTTGGATTTATTGTAATTTGGGTTCTTAAAATAAAGATTTTGTTTGTTTTGTTCGGTTTTGTTTTTTGAATGGAATATATGTGTTTGGGCCCAAATTTACATTTGTCCGAGCTTGTGGGACAAGGCCCAAGAGGTTATTCATTAAGGAATAATCTGATGTATTTTTCCTTCTTGGAAAAGAATTAGGGTTCCTCTAGGAATCCAAGAAGAGATGGTTTTGGGTAATCAAATCCTAATTGATCTCAGAATCTATTATGCTTGATATACAAGTATTGAGGTTCTGCATTCTCTATATAAAGGGATCATGGTGTACAAGAAAAAGGAGCTCCTCCACACAAAAACCTTTGCGCAACGCAAACCAAAGTCCCTCCGGGGCATAAGCCTCTCCAGAGTGCTTGTCGCTTCCCTGCACCAAACTCAGAGTCGCAGCCATGCACCAAGTTTCGGTCGCAGCAGCAGTCTCTCGTGAACTGCCTCCACCAACTGCAAACCACCGCTCCAACCTAGCCGCAAACCTACGCCCACCACCGGTCGCCGTATACCTGCCGTTGTTGTCGAGAGTGCCTTGCGTTCGTGTCGAAGCATCGCAGAGACATATCGAGTCTAGTCGTCACACCTTGTGACAAATCGAGTCGTTACTCCGGTAACAAAACCATGATCCCAATCTGCCAGAGGTTGGATCAAGGGTCATCCGCCAGGATAATCTGCTCACTAAGGGTCATCCGCCAGGATAATCTGCAACGTCTGTAACATGGTCCCGATCTGCCAAAGGTTGGATCAAACTATTCCCAATCTGCAAGAGGTTGGAAGACAAACAATCTGCAAGCCAATCTGCAAGAGGTTGGAAGCAAACCGTTTCCCGCGGTCTTGATTAAAGCTCTGCTTTGCATCTCAGGATCGAAGTAAGATTACTCAATCTGCAAAAGGTTGAGAGAAAATCCTAGTAATAGTTTATTAGGTCTTGTTCGAGCCCTCTACGCCGGCATGTCAACGCCCGCGTAACAATCGTTTGATCAAGAAGTCAGGTAGCATGGAGCAAACGAATCCGCTCGCCAGGGTCATCCGCTCGCAAGGATAATCCGCTCGCCAGGATAATCCGCTCGCCAGGGTCATCCGCTCGTCAGGGTCATCCGCTCGCCAGGGTCATCCGCTCGCCAAAGGTCGTCCGCACCAAGGTTGTACCTAACCCAAAGGTACTGGCACGCCCACGCATAACACATCAGGACTGAAGCATACGTCCGCCACATCCACAACGAGTTGACAGTTCGACAGGTGTCAAAACCGACGCGAACAATATGGTTGTATTAAAGCAAGGATTCAATTACAGAACTACAGTATATCGTTGTTGGTGCTAGATGAAGGGTAAGGGCGTAAGGCTTGGGAGTTGGGAACAGAGGATGTGCTTTGAAAGTATGCATCTCATTTTGCACTGTGTGTAGGACTGTGGCTAACCATGAAGCTTAATACCTCGGACACCAAATATAGCAATTCCAAATAGTCCATCCAACGTGTGACGAATTTGCCTTAAATTGGCTATTGAACTATGCACTTTTCCTTCCTTCCCTTATCTTTGACGCAAGCAGCGCACCGATCATGAGGTCGACCGCGGCGGCCAGGCCCTAGAAGTTTCCGTTTATTGTAGTTTGTAGTTTGTAGTCTATAGTCTATAGATGAAAGGTCTGAGATATTACTTTCGTGTAGAGCGACAGGCGGCGCACCGATCTGTACTCTGTAGTTTAATAAGAAACCTCCGAGAGTCAAAAGCGACAGAAACAATACTTATTACAGTCAAGAAGGACTTGATTCAAAAAATGAAATTATAATGAAATCCATTCCCAGTAGATCGACTGCTGTCTATAGATGAAAGGTCTGAGATATTACTTTCGTGTAGAGACTACATGGAACGCCATACAAGGCAAAATGGATTTCCCATCAACTTTTGTGCTCTTCTTGTCAATACAACATCTGTTGATTCTAATCTCAAGCCAGCAGTCACCTTTGATATATAACTTCTGCGGCCAGAACGGTAACTACACCGCCGGTAGCACCTATGAGACAAACCTCAACAGCCTTCTCGGTTCTCTTTCCTCTACCGGCAACGACAACGGCTACGGTTTCTACAGTTCCTCTGTGGGTGCAAGCTCAGACAAAGTTAATGCATTCGGCCTCTGCAGAGGAGATGTTAAGGCCGGTGATTGCGAAAGTTGCGTCAGCCAAGCTAGTGATCCTCTCAGAAAAGCTTGTCCTGTCCAGAAGGAGGCTATTATATGGTACGACTATTGCATGTTACGCTACTCGAATGAATCGTTATATGGAACCGTGACAACGGACCCTGCTGTGTTTCTCTCCAATGTGCAAAACGTTTCGTCACCGGAAGAGTTCAATCGGCAGCTGAAGTTGTTATTGGAAGGACTAATTGCTGAAGCAGCTGCAGGAGGTACTGATCGGAAGTTTGCACTGGGCACAAAGCCACAAACACAACCACCAGCCTTGTAAAGATATATGGACTTGCACAGTGTACTCCGGATTTGTCGCCTGAAGAATGCACTCAATGTTTAGATGCAGCCTTAGGAAGAATCCCACTATATAGTTATGGGAAGATCGGTGGGAATGCTGTTGTACCAAGTTGTATCTTGAGGTATGAAGCTTACAACTTCTTTTACCCCACGGGTGAGGCACCCGCTCCGTCGCCACAATTGAAAACACTATCCTCTCCTCCTCCACCACCATCAGGTATAATCTCTATTAATACACCCACTAATCTTGGATGTGAGTAATGTCTATTTAGCGACTCTGTTTTAAAACAGGGGAATGTTTTGGGAAGAAATAAACAGGGGAAAACAGGGGAATGTTTAATATTTGTGATTGGCAATTCAGACACAAGTCTTTCAGTTTCAGTATATAATATTCCTTAATGTTTCAGGAAAGAAGAACAATAATACATCTCGTACCATCATCCTTGCTGTGACAGTCATTGTTTCTCTGGTACTGATTTTATTGGCAATTTGGATTTATCTGAGATTTTGGAAGAAAAAGAGACCACTTGAAGGTAAGTTCAGATTTGTTTGTGTTTACTTACTTCTCAGATCACATTAACATGGTGGACAACTCACTACTCTTATAAGCACCTAGATTCAAACCTACCTACAACAAGTTAAAAATTTTATCTTCACCAACATGCAATGAAAATATTAAATTTTTCTGAACTGTTTCCTAGACCAAGATGCAGATGAAATTATGAGCGCAGAAGCCCTGCAATTCGAGTTTGATTCCATTAGAGTTGCTACAAATAACTTTTTTGAAGCAAATAAGCTTGGACGAGGTGGATTTGGTGCTGTTTATAAGGTGATTTACTACTTTACCTCTAAATATGAGAGACAATGTTAGTTCTATATGTATCTAGATTCTCTAAGGAGTAGTAACTTAATATATAGAGCTTAATTCTTAAGTGCAGGGTAGGCTTTGGAACGAAGAGGAGATAGCAGTGAAAAGGCTCTCCAGAGATTCTGCACAAGGAGATATAGAATTCAAAAACGCGGTGCTCCTAGTAGCATAGCTTCAACATCGAAATTTAGTTAGGCTCCTTGGTTTCTGTCTGGAGAGAAATGAAAGACTTCTTGTTTATGAGTTTGTCCCAAATGCAAGTCTGGATCATTTCATTTTTGGTATGGATGGCTAAAGACTTGAAATTTGTTCTATTTGTGTGTATGACATTCTTCCTATGAGTACACCTGCCGTCTGCAGCAAACATCAATAGTCATTAACATAATTATATGTTGTCATCCATGTGCAGATCCAATCAAGCGCGAACAATTGGACTGGCATATTCGCTACAAGATCATAGTTGGCATTGCGCGAGGGCTGCTTTACCTCCATGAAGATTCTCGTCTTAAAATTATCCATCGTGATCTCAAAGCAAGTAACATTTTATTAGATGCAGAAATGAATCCCAAAATTGCAGATTTTGGCATGGCAAGACTGTTTAATATCGATCAAACACAAGGCGAAACCAGTCGAGTTGTGGGAACCTAGTAAGTGCTTCGTCACTTAAATTGAGTTCTGCTTTGTTCATTTGATTAATTATACAAGTTAAGAACAAGCAATTAGCATAACCATGAAAAATTTCGTCTATGTTAATGAAAGTTAACCATGTTGAAATGCTGTGCTGTTGAAATGCAGTGGATATATGGCTCCTGAGTATGTAATGCGCGGACATTTTTCTGTGAAGTCCGATGTCTACAGCTTTGGTGTGTTGGTTCTGGAGATAGTAAGTGGACAGAAAAACAGCTCTTTTTGTCAATTTGGAGGATCTTCTAGGCTATGTAAGTAACATATTCCTTCTTTTCTTTTTGGTTACATGAATCTTAAAAATAGGAGCATATAGTATGGGAATTGATTGCAACAAAAGATAGAAATACATGAAGTTATCTTTGATTCTGTTTATACATATTCATAATTATGCAGGCATGGAATAGCTGGAAGGAGGGGACATCTTCAAACTTGATAAATTCCATGTTGATGACTGGTTCAAGGTCTGAGATAGTGAGATGCATCCATATTGGATTGTTATGTGTTCAACAAAGCATAAGTGATAGACCAACCATGGCTGCAGTTATGCAAATGCTTACCAGCAACTCCATTGATCTCCCAGTAATAATTTAATAATAAATAAGTTACTTAATTATCATATTTTTTTATACAAATTAGAACTAAAATTTACAAATCAGGATAATGTGTTGTCAAGCTGCCACTTGTCACTAAAAATTTACTCTTTTGTCATTCTTAATATTCACATTTGCATTCAGTCTTAATTACTGTTACTGCAGAATTTAAAAATTACTACTGCCGACGTAAATGCTGCTATTATAGATAGAGAAGCTAACTGCTACTGTGGATAGAGAAATTAGCTGCTACTGTCGATCGTGAAGTTAGATGTCGTTGCCGACCTTAAAGATTGCTGCTACTGTCAACCCTGAGACAAATTGCTACTGCCAACCCTTAGGCAAATTGCTACTGTCAACTCTACTATCCTGTTACTGTGGCTTGTAGTTGTTGAAATTTCAAAATTTTCAAAGTTTCTCAAAATATATGTAATACTACACTCAAATGAAAGCCCATGAGATAAAGAACAATTTTGTAGTTTAAATCTTCTCCAAATTGTTGACGGTTTAGTCGGAAAACTTGAATTTGTCAAAAATAACTCAAAAAAGAAGAGAGAGAAATTTGTCAGTTAATAGAGTAACAACATAGTAATTTTAGCGAAATCAGTGACATTTTAGACATTTCAACTTTATTCATTCAATTAGTTTTAGGTTCATTCAATTTTGGGATAAATTTATGTCATTTTTTTAAAATTATTAAAAGTGGGTTATTTGTATTTGTAAATTTAATAGAGTGCTACTGTGTAATTTACTATAAATATTTCTTTTAGCCAGTTACAAATTGAAATACAACCTTAATTGAGAAAATTAACCACAAAATGTTTTCTAAGTAGAGAAGACATTCCTTATGTTTGTGACAATGAATAGATGTTTATTATTTAATTACGAAGAACAACTGAAAAAAAAATATAACAGGTAACTATTTGCACACCTCTCTTTCGCTGATTCAAATGGAACGTCGATCACGAGAAAACTAGATCATAGTAACAATGGAAAGTTTATAATACCATTGAAGTTAACTAATCCATTATCTAGGAGCCATGAATTAGTCCAGCTCAGAAGATTATGCAAATCACGTTGCCACTTACTTTGGTCAAATTAAATTAAAGCATGGATCAGCAAAGGGGAAAACACATTTGGAGGAGGGGCCATAAATAAACTAGGCTTTATAAGCAGCGAAGGCATTAGCATGCAGTCAACCTTGTCGGCGAGACCTAAAAAGTCGATCTTGGAGCACCAAAAACTTGGGTGTGTCCGCGCGACCTGTGGACACCGATTTGGGCTCCAGAACGCAGGCTCATACCTGTTGACTTTCTTGCAGCAGTGCAGCTACAAGAATTTAATAGTCATTGTCTCCTGGGAGACGAGCGCCAACAAGCCTTTTGCACCCGTAGAGGCGGAGGCGGCGTAGTTGTCTTAAGAAGGAGAGTGTGTGACACACACGACTTTTTGAAAAAACTCGTTCGGTATTGGTTGTGTATTGCTTCATACCTTCTTGTTTATTTTCTAGAATTTTTATTTCTAAATTCAAGTTAATATTTATCTCAATTATATATTTGCAATATCATACCAATATTATTATTTACAATCTTAAGACAACTACTATATTGATATTGCTTATATAATTTGTGAATACTCGTTACGTTCGAGTTTCAAGATTCTTACAACCTGTGTGTGTGTTTCAGTAACATGACTAACGGAGAAAATTCTGATGCTGTGATTGCTGGCCAAGGGATCAGCTCAAATTCCAATCATGCATGCACCTGCCGCGCCTGTCTCAGTTTCCCATGGGGAAAAGCCTGAGAAGTTCAACGGGCTGCACTTCAAGAGATGCCAACAAAAGATGATGTTCTATCTTACCACTCTTGGCCTGGCTAAGTTTCTCACTGAGAATGCTCCTGAATTCAACGATGGAGACCAAGCTGATCAACCAAAGATTGCTGCTGTGAATGCATGGAATAGTTCTGACTATCTGTGCAGGAACTACATCATGAACGGTCTGGCTGACTCATTGTACAATGTGTACATCAACATGGGAACGGCCAAGGAGCTATGGGAATCCCTTGAAAAGAAATATAAAACAGAGGATGCCGGCGCCAAGAAATTCATCGTGGGCCGCTTCCTTGATTATAAGATGGTGGATTCTAAGACTGTGATGAGTCAATTCTCAGAAATCCAGCTGATCCTGCATGAGATTCATGCTGAAGGAATGGTGCTTGGTGAGAGCTTTCAAGTGGCTTGTGCCATTGAGAAGCTGCCACCCGCTTGGAAAGACTTCAAGAACTACCTGAAGCACAAGCGAAAGGAAATGAGCATGGAAGATCTGGAGGTCAGGCTTCGCATTGAAGAGGACAACCGAGGATCTGAGAAGAAGATCTGGGGCAGTGGATATTCTGCCAAGGCAAATGTCATGGAACATGGCCAGAGTTCCAAGAACAAGAAGTTCAAGAATCAACGGTCCAAGCTAGGACCAAAAGGTGGTGTCTCCAAGAAACAGAGGTTTGAAGGCAAGTGCTACAACTGTGACAAGGCTAGTCACAAGTCTGTGGATTGCAACAAACCAAGGAGGTACAAGAAGAAGGAGGCCAACTTGGTTGATGATGTCACTCAAGAAGTTGCTGAGATGAACCTCTGTGCTATGATATCTGAGCTGAACTTGGTGGATTCAAACCCCAAGGAATGGTGGATGGACACTGGAGCCACCAAACATGTCTGTGCTGATAAGAATATGTTCTCCACCTTTGAACCATCTGAGGAAGGGGAGATCCTGTACATGGGGAATTCTGCCACCTCTGCCATCAAGGGGAAAGGGAAGGTGATTTTGAAGATGACCTCTGGGAAAGAGCTGACTCTGAACAATGTTCTGTATGTTCCAGAGATCCGGAAGAATCTGATTTCTGGTGCACTACTGAACACTCATGGGTTCCGCATAGTGATAGAGTCTGACAAGCTCGTTTTGTCCAAAAATGGAATGTTTGTGGGTAAGGGTTATGTAACCGGTAGAATGATCAAAATGAATGTAATGACTATAGTCAAGAAAATGAATGAAGCTTCATCTTCCACTTATATGCTTGAGTCTTCCAATTTATGGCATGGTAGACTAGGACATGTTAATTACGATACTTTGCGGAAATTAATTAACATGGACCACTTACCAAAATTCCAAATTGACACAAAACATAAGTGTGAAACTTGTGTAGAGGCAAAATTAACGAGATCATCATTCCAAAATGTTGAAAGAAATAATGAACCCCTTGATCTGATTCATTCAAATGTGTGTGATTTGAAATCAACACAATCGAGAGGCGGTAATAAGTACTTTATCACATTTATTGATGATAGTACGAAGTACTGCTATGTGTACTTGCTAAAGAGCAAAGATGAGGCTATAGAGAAATTTGTGCTCTATAAGAATGAGGTTGAGAATCAACTCAACAAGAAAATAAAAGTATTGAGAAGTGATCGTGGAGGTGAGTATGAATCGCCATTTGCTGATATTTGTGCTCAGCATGGGATTATACATCAAAGAACTGCACCTTACTCACCACAATCCAATGGTGTGGCAGAACGGAAAAATCGTACCTTATAGGATATGATGAATGCCATGCTACTCAGTTCTGGGATGCCCCCCAACATGTGGGGAGACGCAATTCTCACGGCTAATTACCTTTTAAATAAGGTGCCCAAAAAGAAAGATGAGAAAACTCCATATGAATTATGGAAAGGGAAAAAGCCATCCTATAAATACTTGCGAGTATGGGGATGTTTAGCTAAAGTGGAAATTCCTAAACCCAAAAGGGTAAAGAATGGGCCTAAAACAGTTGATTGCATTTTTATTGGATATGCACATAACAGTTCGGCTTATCGTTTTCTTGTACATGAATCAAAAGTTCTTGATATTCATAAGGACACGATAATGGAATCGAGAAATGCATCATTTTTCGAAAATGTATTTCCAAGAAAGTCCATAGAGGAATCTAATTCTTCTAAACGGACACGTGAAGACAGTCAAGCTGTTACTGATAATGATCAGGATCAACAAGCTGAGTCTGAGTCAGAGTCTGAGGTTGAGATTGAACCTAGACGAAGCAAAAGGGCAAGGATAGAAAAATCCTTTGGTTCCGACTTTTTGACTTATGTGGTTGAAGGTGAACCGCGTACGTTTAAAGAGGCAGTAAGCTCTACTGATAGTCCTCTGTGGAAAGATGCAATCAAAAGTGAAATTGATTCCATTCTGCAAAATCACACTTGGGAACTTGTGGATCTGCCACCAGGTTGTAAACCTTTGACGTCCAAGTGGATTTTCAAAAGGAAGTTGAAAGCAGATGGATCAATAGACAAGTACAAGGCAAGACTTGTTATTAGAGGCTATAGGCAAAAAGAAGGTGTGGATTACTTTGACACCTATTCTCCTGTGACGAGAATAACGTCTATCCGGATGGTACTTGCAATTGCAGCTTTACGCAACCTTGAAGTACATCAAATGGATGTGAAAACGGCATTTTTGAATGGTGATGTAGATGAAGAAATCTACATGGAACAACCTGAGGGTTTCTCAGCTCCTGGACAAGACAGGAAAGTGTGCAAATTGGTAAAGTCATTATATGGCTTAAAACAAGCACCAAAGCAATGGCATGAAAAATTTGACAACGCCATGATCACCAATGGTTTCAATATCAATGAATGTGATAAGTGCGTATACGTCAAAGATACGGAAAATGGATATGTCATTTTGTGCTTATATGTGGATGATATGCTTATCGTCGGGAGTAATGATAAAATGATCAACTCCACTAAAAACATGTTAAATTCAAGATTTGACATGAAGGATATGGGCCTTGCTGATGTGATCTTAGGGATAAAAATCACAAGAACATCAGAAGGACTTGTACTGGATCAAACACATTATGTGGACAATATCCTGGAGAAATTTGACAAGGAAGGATCTGGAATTTCCAGAACTCCGGTAGACATGACTCTGCACCTATCGAAGAATAAAGGAGAAAGTGTTTCTCAATTAGAATATTCGAGAGTCATTGGAAGTCTAATGTACTTAATGAGTTGTACAAGACCGGATATAGCTTATGCAGTGAGTAAGCTAAGCAGGTATACGAGTAATCCTGGAGCTGTGCATTGGCAAGCAATTGCAAGAGTACTAAAGTACTTAAGGTATACTCGTACCTATGGGCTGCACTACACGACATATCCAGCTGTTATAGAAGGATTCAGTGATGCAAACTGGATATCTGACATGAAAGACTCAATGTCTACTAGTGGATATGTATTCACCCTGGGAGGTGCAGCGGTGTCCTGGAAGTCCTCAAAGCAAACGATCATAACTAGATCCACGATGGAATCTGAGTTTGTTGCACTAGACAAATGTGGGGAGGAAGCAGAATGGCTACGCCAATTCATAGAGGATATTCCTAGATGGACAAGACCTGTGCCTGCAATTTGCATACATTGTGATAGTCAATCTGCGATTGGCAGGGCACAGAGCAAGATGTACAATGGTAAGTCTAGACACATTCGTCGAAGACATAATACCATTAAACAACTACTCTCTACTGAAGTTATCTCTATAGACTATGTGAGGTCTAAGGATAATATTGCGGATCCGCTAACCAAAGGGTTAAACAGAGAGTTGGTTGATAAATCATCGAGGGGAATGAGATTAAAGCCCATTGGAAAATAAATTTCTACAGTGGATACCCAACCTAGTAGACTGGAGATCCCAAGAGCTAGGTTCAAAAGGGAAAACTAAATTGTGGAGATGAAATTGGATCACTGTGGGGAGAACCCAAATCCATTCCTATGATGAAAAACAGTGATACCCGTAAGAGTAAGGTTAAGCAAAGCTTTTAATGATTCTTATGCGTCGGGTAAAACCGAGCGGAGTAATGCGGGTTACTCATATATAAGAGATCACCTATGCAAGAGAGAAGTGGGGCCGCTTCTAGGGGAGTTATTTAGGGCATAACTCTTATCAAACTACTAGCAGAACCAGGCGTGTGTCCATGGCCAAAACGGGCACAATAGTGAGAACTGGAATGTACCAGGAAGAATCCTGTGTGAGGTATGCTATCAGTTACACAAAATAATGAATAGTTCAAGGACATCGTGTCTACTGTTTAGTTAGTAACGTAATCATACTTTCACAAGGGAAGGTTCAAAGGGTAAAACCTACCTATCCTATGCAGGTTTCGACCATAGAAATCTATCACCAATTCTATCGAGTCTTTGGTGGCCAATTTTATTCATGTGGGGAATTGTTGGAAAAATGGGTTAAAACCCATTTATAAAACCAAATTTAAATGGATTAATTTAAGTGTGTTACACTTATGATTAATGAGAAATGAACTTGGATTTGTATTCTCCATAATGAGGACTACAAGATTATGTGTTCATATGCTTAATTTGGTTTTGGGATGAATGAAAAATTGTCATCCAAAGTTGGCTATTTGAAATGGGGAAAAACTAAGTTTGTCCCACATTGGAGAATGGGAAAAGTAAAGAGGGTTTATATAGAATCATCCTCCTATGAGGTATAGTTGTGTTAACACAAACTATACACTCTCACGCGCAGGGGGGGGGGGTGCAAATATCGGCTTGGAGCACCAAAAACTTGGGTGTGCCCGCGCGACCTGCGGACACGAATGCAACACCGATTTGGGCTCCAGAAGGCAGGCTCCTTTTGCACCCAGCCCAGATTCTTTTTGGACTCTTCAGCTGCTGGAAACCTGTTGAAATTCCAACATTATAACACCTAATTATTCAGCCATTCATGGTGATTAATTTTTGTGTTGTTACTTGGCCATTGAGTTCCCTCTATTCATTGCTGACTTTAAAAGCCAAAGCATTCCTCACACTATATAAAGGGCCTCCTATTCCTTAGTTAGACACACCAACAAAAAGCATCAGCTCTTCTCCTCTCAAACTCTCTCTTTTGCTCTTGTGTTCTTGTTTCGCTTTCTGGTGATAGAAAGAGGTACTTGTTCCGGTTCGCAGACTTTCTTGCAGCAGTGCAGCTACAAGAATTTAGTAGTCATTGTATCCTGGGAGACGAGCGCCAACAAGCCTTTTGCACCAGTAGAGGCGGCGTAGTTGTCTTAAGGAGAGTGTGTGACACACACGACTTGACTTGTGCAATTCCACCTTGAAAAAACTCGTTCGGTATTGGTTGTGTATTGCTTCATACCTTCTTGTTTATTTTCTAAAATTTTTATTTCTAAATTCAAGTTAATATTTATCTCAATTATATATTTGCAATATCATACCAATATTATTTACAACTATACCGCTAGTAGCTCTTACAAGACAAACCTCGACTCTCTTCTCCTTTCTCTCTCCTCTTCTAGTAACGGCAACGACTACGGCTTTTACAACTCCAACACTTCCGTCGGAGAAACCTCCGAGAAAGTTTATGCACAAGGCCTCTGTAGAGGAGATGTTAAAGCCGACAGCTGTGGCAGTTGCCTCAGCGACGCCAGATATCGTCTCACGGCGGCCTGTCCTGTCCAGAAGGAGGCTATTGGGTGGTACGACAATTGCATGCTACGTTACTCGAATCAATCTATGTATGGGGAGCTGAGATTGAATCCTTCTTTCTATATGTGGAACGCAGTAAACGTGTCGTCAACACTAGTGGAGGAGTTCAACAAAAAGAGTCTGGCCTTATTGGAAAGCCCGTCCAGTAAAGCTGCTGGAAAAGGTAGTGATCGTAAGTTCGCTGTAGACTGGCAAAACACAAGCGCCCCTGTTCGTGGCGGATTCAGCACCCGGCGAACAGTCAGCACGTGGGGCGGAGGAGGCGTACTCCTCGCGTGTCTTCTATGTGCTTTAGGCGTGCCAGCACCTTCAGAGTGGTGCAACTCGATTGCGAGCGACCCCTGGCGAGTCTTCTCGTCTGCTCCCAATTGACTCTGACTTCCTGGTCAAGCGACTGTTACGCGGGCGCTGACTAAGCCGGCGTACAGGACTCGAACAAGACCTGAATAGAACTCTCTAACAGGATTTTCTTCCCAACCCCCTAAGGATTGAGGATCTTACTCTGATCCGGAGAAGCAAAGCAGAGCTAATACCAAGACCACGGGTGTGTGCTACCGGAGTAGCGGACTGACTCGATTGCTACCTGAGTAGCGACATACTCGATTGCTACCTGAGTAGCGACAGACTCGATTGCTACCTGAGTAGCGGACTGACTCGATAGGCTCAGCAAACGCTCGGCACGAGTACGAGATAAAATCGATCGTAGTGGTGGAGGCGAGTTGCGTGAGTTGCTCCGGAGAGGCTTTGGCAAGTTAGCGATGCGCTGGAACTTGTGGTTGTTTGTGTTTGGTTGAGAACCCTTTCCTAGTTGCTGGAAGAGTTGTATTTATATTGCTCTCGAAACCCTAAGGCTGTGAGATCCAGCCTGGCGGATTCCGAGTTTCATTAGGATTATCCTTCCTTATTCTGCTTCCAATCCCATTAATTAAGAATCAATCGAGATCAGACTTCTTCTTTGTTTAGGAAACCTCACCTCCGTTAAATATGTCCAGATCACCACTCATTAAAGTCGAGATCAACCAAATCGAGTCCACTGCCGATCAATCACTGATTCGGCGAAAATATCCTTTTCGGATGGATTGCTACCGAAACAATCCCTAATTATCCCAATCAGTATTTACACCTCATTATCTCTTAAGGAAAATCGTATGTTGTATAATTGGATTACTATACAATAACCCCGATCTGATTGGGTAATTACTCAAAATTCCCTTCGAAATAATCTTTCCTGAATGAGGCGGGAAAACATGAATATCGGGTTTGATTTAAACCTAAACCCCTCTGGGCCTCGGGGTAAAAGCCCAATTGGAGTAAATTCCAATTGTGGCCCAAACATTGCCCCCCAGTCTCCGATATTGAGAGCGTTGACGAAATAGAAGAGAGACTGAGCCCCAATCACCGGCCCATCCGCAGCATTTAAATATTGG
Organism: Potentilla sterilis; assembly: GCA_963682095.1. Taxonomy (NCBI): domain Eukaryota; kingdom Viridiplantae; phylum Streptophyta; class Magnoliopsida; order Rosales; family Rosaceae; genus Potentilla; species Potentilla sterilis. Next base: position 6,861,017 of record OY821762.1, read on the forward strand.
ATTATTGAACCGTTTCCTCACCAATCACGACTTCCCAATTCGAAACGGTAACACTGTTCACCTAAACCCTTGATTGATGCAAAACCCAGCGTTTCACCACTCGAGAACCCCTTTCGGATTCCTATAAACCAAATTGAGACCCTTGGTTTCTCCTTCAGACCACTCTTCCTCCTCTTCCTTAGCCCGAAATCAGAAGAAACCCAGATTCAAACCTAATGGCCCCTTCAAAGAACTTTGCTATTCGCTACCCCGTGGCGGAGCAGGCCAAGGTTCAACTCCTTCCTCTTATCAAATGCTCCAAAGAAGATGACCGGACCAACCTTAGCCTTCCCCAGGAGGACCGTGCCACCCTAGGTCCCTTCGTGGTGGGCTATCATCCTGAGGATGACAATGGAGCCAATCAGATCCTCGATAGCCCGGCACGCCCGCTGCCGGCGCTTTTTCGCTCTGACGAACCGGCGGAATGCCCAAATTTTCAAACCAATCCTCACCAAGCCGCCGTAAACCATGCCGCCTGGCCACTGGTGAAGCCCTACATGACAGCCTGGTACGCGGAACGGCGCCCTCTTGACCTAAAAATCTGGAAGAAAGCCGGGGTCGCCGACGCGATTAAACTTTGCTTCAGCCTCAGCTCAAAAGGAGGCAACCGGTGTGCCCTTGTCCCGCTGATGAGCCTCTGGAATCCCACCGTTAACGCCTTCGAGTTCAAATTTGGTCATGCCTCCGTGACCCTGCTAGACCTCTATGCCGGCTTTGGGTTCCCCCTCGGCCCCCGAGCCTTTGAAGAGAGCTATTATACCGAGAGGATAGCCCCTAAAAGCGCTATTGGTGGGGTTGAGCCCGCTGGTTTCGAGAAGTGGAAGAACGAAACCTCCCAGCTGGGTGGTGACATCAGCGGAGTAGCCTTTCTGTCCTTCTGGCTCAACAAATTTGTGTTCTGCTCCACCACCAACAAGATGACCAAGCTCTACCACCGAATGGCGGAGGTGATTTATGCCGGCCACGAAATTGGCCTTGCCCAATGCGTCTTGGCACACCTCTACCGCTGCCTGCACCAGATATCCGCCGTGCCCATGAATTGTGCACAATCCGGTCCCCTCTGGATTCTGGATATTTGGTGCCAAATGCACTTTTCTCAACTCAGCCCAGCCATGAAGCGGGATTCAAGGCCTGATCAAGTGGTGGGGCAAGAATATGCCGGATGCGCCGCTAGTCCTGACCTCAGCTACGCCGTCTGCCTCGACATCTTTTTCAATACATCCGCCAAGGAATTTTTTACAGAGGCACAGCGGCTGATCCATATGACGCATCCACGCGGACTAGCCCGGGGGTTCCTTCCCTCCAGCAGACAAGAGTCCAAAGGTCAATGGATTTTTGTTCAATGTGTTTCCATGGCGGACCTGCCAATCCTCGGTAGTGACAAGAAATATCCAAGTCACGAGGTCTACGCGCCCCACTTCTTTGCACGTCAGTTCGGCCTTACCCAACTCCTGCCATATCCGCCGCTGAAAAGTGTGAATCTTTTTTCGGCGTGGCGAAACAGCAGAAATTTCCCGCGGTCGTCTGCTGCTAGCGATGGATCAGACCTGGCGTTACTCGACCTGCGGAACCCGGACTGCTACTCAAACCTAAGGGCTTCTCTGGATGCTACTGGTTCATATCAGGTATGGTGGTCACGCATGCGAGGTCCGCTCTTCAACCAACCGTCTGTCCTCTATTTCCAGAGGTTCTTTCGGAATCGGGGTGGGCAACTTACCCCAGCTGATCAAGAGGTGTTAAAGGGCGGTCCGCTATATGTTGACCTGCCCCCAAGAAAGGTAATATGCCCCAATTTGAAACTACTGTTTTGGTTTGCCCGAGAAACTCTCGCATAATCTTGATTGTTTACTGAACTAGGCAATTGGGCAAACCCCAATGGACAAAGGAAAACGGAAGGCCAAATGTGGAGCTCATCCGCCCCCGAAGAAGAGTAAAACTATCAGTGAGACGGCTGAGAAAACTGATGAGGACGAGGACGCACCTGTAAGTACCCTTAAAAACTCATTTATCCCCTCGCGTCTTTAAATATGAGTTCAATAAATACCTACATAACGTAGATATCCCAACTCTATCCTTCTCTGCAGACACCTCGGAGGAGGCGCTCCTCGCCTGCTGCCGCTACCAGCCGAGGCCCCACTCCGATCGAGATCTCTTCTGGTGAGTCCTCTGGCCCTTATGAAGAAACAAATTCTCCCAGTTCCGATGAGGACTATCTGAATCTCTACCAAACTGCTCTTGAAATTTGCGGCGATAGTCTTCCTCAACCTGCCCCCTTGCGCTGTCTTGATGCAGGTACTTCCTCCAGCCTAGCTCTAGCAGTTAGTCAGAGTTCCATTCAACCACTCCTGATACTTCCTGCTACAATAGAAACTGGACCGGAGGCGGAAGAAAACCCAAATGACACCACGGCGGAGGACCCGGCAGACGAGCCCCTACTATTGACCACTGGTGCCCCCGGCAGCTCTTCCATCTCAGATCTGCCGGACTCAAGCTCAACTCATGAAGTGGAGCAAGAAGAAGGGGAAGAAGAAGAAGAAGAAGAAGAAGAAGTCAACCAAAGCGCCGAGCAGCCAGCAGCTGGTGAGCCTTCCCCCTCTGTACCTGATGTCTCAGAGGCAGAAGAGGAAGCGATTGCCGGTGTGGAATCTCTGGCTGATACAGCCCTCCGGGTTGAACAACCTTCAACTCCCGCGGATGACCCAACTGACCTTGATCAGCAAGGGCAGCAAGGGGTTCCCCAGGACCAGCCCGAAGCAAACCCTCACCCAGAGACTGCTGAGGTATACACTGCCTATGTTTTGAATCGTCACCTCCCTTGGTTAGAATTGCTAACAATCCTCCTTCAAAATGAACAGGTGGAAGATGAAAGGGTGGCAACCAAGAGTGCCACCCCACTGGTGGTGGACCCCGGCCCCGCGGAATCAGCTATAGAACCGATCCCCCTGCCACAAAATGAAGCCGTCACGGGCCTGGTCACTACCCCCTCCGCACAGTCCTCTGTGACCCCTGGCGGATCTGACTCTGGACTTCCGGATAAGTCTGCTTCCTCCTCCATTCTGGCTGAAGACCTCTTTCCCCGGCCAGACAGCCCTGAAGAGGAACTTATAGAGGTGCAGGAAGCCTGGGGATTCCTAGAGCATTTGGGAGAGAAGGATCCCGTAGACACCCAAGTGGCGGACGAGCTCATCTCCGCCCTTGACATTCTTAAAGGCCAACTCCAGCAGCTGCCCCCCGAGCACCAAACTGAAGCCAGCGCTGCCCTTCTTAGCCTTCCAACAGAACTGAAAAGTCTGTAGGAACGTTTAGCTGCCCGGTCTCCTCTGCATGCCCAAATCCAGGAAGCTGGCGTGGCCTTCACCAACGCCGCCCGTGCCTATCAAGATTTACTCATCGCGGCTGGTAATGACACGGAGGCAGCTGAGATAGCCAGACTTGAGGAGATGGAGGCGAATATAAGGCGGCAAATCTCCCTCCTCCGCCAGAAACAAGCCAACCGCGCGGAGCAATTGAACCAGCAAAAGCTTTTGGCAACCAATTTTCAGGAGAAAGAGCGTCAGGCCAAGAAAGTCAACGTAGAACTGGACCGCTCGATCAACAAGTCCAAGGCCAAAATCAAGAGATTGGGCCTGCTGCTATATGAATTTAGGCCCAACCCATAGTGAACATTGACTTGATAAATATATGTATTCTGTTTATATTATTAACAACCAAGCCCAATTTGGTTTGGTTCAAAAACCAATCCCTGCGCAACTGTCTCGTCATTACTGTCGGGATTGCAGAACCGTTTCTAAAAAATTCGAAATTCAAACGCCAAAGCGGTTCCAACATCCAACTGCCTAATAACTGCACAAGTTAATCTCAGCCCTTGGATTGCTTTCTCATAAGACTATAAAAGCAACCCCTTAATGGCCGAAAGTGAGAACCCCAAATCAACTTAGAATGTTTTTCCTTACTTCTTCCTTTAGATTCTCCTATCAGCCGCTATGGCTTCCTCAATCCTTTCCACCGAATCTAGTTCGGATGTTCTCTTGAATACCCCGAATCATAACACCCCATGTTAAACAAACCCCGAACCATATCATCCCATGTTATGTCCCGGGTGGATGTGATTATAGATTGGTAGCTGCTGATCTAGCACCCTACTATTCGCATCGGCCAAAGGCCCAACATGGATGCTGGTTCAGGTCCCCTCCTCACGCCTCATGGGACCATTAGTCTTCGCCTGAATCGAAAACCCGCCAGCGTGAGGACGGTCAAGCCTCAATAGACCAGTTGTCTACTTCGATATGAAGGAAATTTTGTGTCAGCCAACCTCTCCCGGATATGATATATGCATTTCCTATGCGGAGGTAGCCGGCGTTCCTCTATTGGGCTCCTGGAGCCACGAGGGATTGTAGGCAGCGGATGCCTATCTGCCACTCTGCTTCGGCGCCAAGGCAGTTTTTGCCAAACAATCTTCATGCTCCATCCATCAAGTTCTCCAAAATCTCCGTCTTCGACCCCTAATCGGCAAGAGTCCAGATCGAAAGACTGGCAGAAATCCCCTACATACAAAGATGGCATCAGAGCTAGTTCGCGGATATGTCATTAGTTTCTTTGCATGTAATTAAATCCCGCCTTTGTAATAGCCATGGCCGCAAAGCCCTTTTAATTTATAAAAATAAAAATTTTGGAAACAAGACTCGCGTCGAAGCCCTATTAACAAAGGCGAAATAAATTGGGCATCCCCCCAAGCGGATGTCCCTGAAAATTCTAATTCGCAGAGCAACAGGGCTTAACCCTAAGGGGAATTCAGAAAAATGTGCGAATTTTGCAACATTTCCAAAAAATTTCAAAAAATCCGCCCCCAAGGATGAACGCGGATACTGCCCTTATGTTGCCCCCCTAGTTTACTGGGCTGCGCAGATATGTACTGATAAAGCAAAGCCGAGTAAACTAGATAACAAACCAATAGGCTTCCCCCGGAATGGGTTGTGATTGAATAAACATGTAGGAGCCCATCTGCTATGAAGCAAATCTGGCCCCCAAGCATCAAAGAATAAGCCCAGCGTCGGGCGGCCCAATGGGTGCGTGGGAAAAGAAAGCTGTGATTAATGCAGGATTTGACGGTCACTGAACCGGTGTGGAAGCCCGAGAAGGCACGAGTCAAACCCCCTTAATACGTACCGGTTCCCGATTGAACAGGCGACTGAAACGGATGGTTTCATAAATGTGGGCGGACCGAAGCATTCAAGCCCTGGTAACCCCTAACCGTTGGGTTCCCCCCGAAATGCAGTATAAAAGGAAACCCCTGGTTGTAGCGAAAATCTCATTAGTTTTGCCAACTTAGAACAGATATGGCAACCCTCGTATGGGTTGCCGATAGCACAAACATCTGGTTGCCACAAGCCTTCCCACCAGATAAGCTAAAACCCCGGCTAAAAACTTTAGTAACCTCAGTCACCCAGCGTTAAACAAATCCTAACCCCGGTCACCTAGCGTTAGGCGGCCTGAACCTGCGCTTCGAGGTATGTAGCCCATACCCGGCCAGTCATGGCTGTTCCCTATGCGGAGTAGCGCTAGGGATCTGGTTAGGTACCATCACCCACGGAGGAAGGGCTGAAAGTGCCTTTCATCGCAGCCAACCCAACCACTCGTTCCGTCAATGGAACGTGGTGCTTGGGCTGAAGTGCTGTAGGCTCACCCTTTACCTCCTCTAGTTTTGCAAACTCCTCCCTCTGCCTTGCATAAATCGATCCCTTCCTGGAATGAGAAGAGGTCTGTTTCGTTGGTGATGGTAAAGATACAACTCTCGGAGTCTCCGCGAGCGGGTAACGAATAAACATGAGGAATCCGCCAGGCTCAAGACTTAGAGAAAAGTAGGCATGGTTTCAGAACTAGCTAGTAGCTCTTGTTATATTTCCTTTTCCTTGTAATGCCCTTAGCCGCAAAGCCTTTGTATATATAAAGTGAGCTGCAATTGCAATACCATTCCCAAAGATATGAACTTTATTGATGAGGAACAGTATAAGGACATAGACACCCCCAGCGGATGTCGAAATAAAACAAGGAAAAACACAAAACCCTAACGATTTTGCGATGAAAAACTGTGGAAAACTCAAAATACGGCAGAAACACCCCTAGCGGATGTGCCGTTCTAACTTGTTGCCCCCCGAGCGCGCTGGATTAAGAAGAATTCAGACTAGAATCTTCATCCGCCGGAGGAACCTCGAACTCCCAAACACTTGGAAAGTACTTTTTAAGATATCTCCCATTGATGGGGTTTCTGTGTACTTCCCCGTCCAGGTCGCGGAGCTGGTAAGCTCCCTTGCCCACAATACGATAAATGACAAATGGACCCTCCCAACGAGCACTCCATTTACCACGACCCGGTTCGTCGAGGGGTAGAACGACCTTCCAGACCAAGTCTCCTTCGCCATAGGACTTACCCTTGGTCCGCTTATCATATGCCTTGGCGATCCGCTGCTTCTCAAGGATGATGTTTTCCAAGGCTTCAAGCCGCTTCTCGTCAAGGTCTTCATGTTCCTGGAACATGGCCTGCACATAGTCGTCACCAAGCAGCTGGTGTTGCTCACGAACCCTCAAAGAAGCTACATTGATCTCCAATGGCAGAGCCGCATCATGGCCATACATCAACGCATAGGGAGTAGTGCCCGTAGGAGTCCTTTTAGAAGTCCTATAGGCCCACAGTGTGTTATCAAGCTGAGTATGCCATGATCGTGGGTTATCCGCGAGCATCTTCTTCATGATGGATAGGATAACCTTGTTAGTAGCTTCTGCTTGACCGTTGGATTGAGCATAATAAGGAGAGGAATGTAGGAATTGGATACCGTATCCGCTAGCCAGGCTTGGGTCTTCTCAGCCATAAAGGCTGCCCCCCGGTCCGCCACTATGCATTCTGGAATGCCATACCGGCAGATGATATTTTGAAAAACAAAGCGAATGACGGTGTCTGCATCACAGTTCCTGGTTGGTATAGCTTCCACCCATTTCGTAAAGAAATCAGTCCCCAGCAAAAGAAACTTGTGCTGCGAAGAAGAATGTGGGTGAATTTCTCCTACAAAATCCAATGCCCAACCCCTGGCGGGTCAAGACTTAATGATGGGTTGCAACGGGATATTTGGAATCCGCTGAACTGGTCCATGCTTTTGGCAATCCTGACAACCCTGAGCAAAACTATGGCAGTCTTTCAACACAGATGGCCAATGGTATCCGTATCTTCGAATAAGCCACCTCATTTTGGGTCCGGACTGGTGTGACCAGCAGACCCCTAAGTGTACCTCCCTCATAATCCGCTTGGCCTCAACGCCAAAGATACACCTTAATAGGACTTCATCCTCCCCCCTTCGGAATAGGTCTTCTGCCTTGAGAAGCTAATTAGTCGCGAGGTGTCTGATCTTTCTCTCAGACGGTGTAGATGGGTCCTTTAGATATGCTATGATTGGTATCCGCCAATCAGTATCGATGGGTTCGACTGCAGCGACCAACCACTCTCCGCGGTCCTCCCGGCGGATAGCAAAAGATGGTAGAGTCCTGCGCTCTACCCGAAGGATTCTCTCCTTCACTCCTTGGGCTAAACTGATTCCTGTGGCCAATTGTGCCAACTCATTAGCTGCAGAGTTCAATTCCCTGGGAACGTAGTCCAAAGAAACGTCGATGAAACGATCCAGCAGCTCGATAGCCCGCTCGTAGTAGTGCACCAAATGGAAAGATAGGCACTTGTAGACCCCCAGCAGTTGATTGATAACTAGCATTGAGTCTCCAAGTACTTCGATTTCCTGTGCCCCCAGGTCGAGCAACAACTCCAACCCAATGAGTAGAGCCTCATACTCTGCCTGGTTGTTGGTGCACGTCCACTCCAGCTGAAACGAATAAAGATATTTAGTGCCTGCTGGGTTCTGAATGCAAATCCCGGCGCCAGCCAATTTACTGGTACTGCTACCATCACATGAACAAACTCTGGCGGCTCTGTAAGTTCTTCCTCAATAGGATGGTGTAATAGGAAATCCGTGATAGCCTGACCCGTCATAGCCTTGAGTGGCGCGTACTGCAAGGAAAACTCTGAAAGGGCAAACACCCACTTGCCAATCCTACCCCTTAGGATAGGTCTCGTCAGCATATACTTCACCAAGTCCGTTTGTGCCACCACTATCGTTGTAAATGAAAGCATGTAATGGCAGAGCTTAATACCAGCGAAATACAGGGCTAAACACAGCCTCTCGATTGGTGAATACCTGGTTTCTGCATCCAAAAGTGTCCGACTAATGTAGGATACTGCGTATTCGATCTTCTTTCCATCCGCCAGGGTTTCATCCTGGGCCAGCAGTCCTGCGATAGAAATATCAGATGCAGAAATATATAACTTGAGAGAAATACCGGGCGTAGGCGGCCGAAGGACGGGCGGACTAGCCAAATACTCCTTGATCCTGTCAAAAGCAGCTTGGTGCTCAGGACCCCACTTAAAGACTTCTCCTGGTTTGAGCTTGAGCAGAGGAGAGAAAGGCGCAACCTTGCCTGCTGAGTTGGATATGAATCTTCTGAGGAAATTAATCTTTCCCAACAAGCTCTGTAATTCCTTCTTGTTCCGCGGTGCTGGTGCGTCTAACACAGCCTGGACCTTATCGCCAGCCACCTCGATGCCTCTCTCATGCACCACAAACCCTAGAAAGTCACCAGCACAAACCCCAAAGACACACTTGGCTGGATTCATTTTAAGCTGATGCTTTCTCATGATGGTGAACACCCCTCGCAGATGATCAATGTGATCTTCCTTTTTCTTAGATTTTACCACCACATCATCAATGTAGACCTCAAGGATGTCCCCCAATATCTTGCTGAAAATCACGTTCATCGCACGTTGATAGGTAGCCCCTGCATTGGTTAAGCCGAACGGCATACTGAGATATTCAAACGCTCCTGTAAACCCAGGGCAGCGGAAGGCAGTTTTGGGAATGTCCGGCTCGTATATGGGAATCTGGTGATAACCTGCCGTTCCATCCATAAATGAGAGTTACTCGTGCCCCGCTACTGCATCCACCAACATATCCGCGATGGGCATAGGATAGACATCCTTAGGCGATGCAGCATTCAAATCCCTGTAGTCCACGCATACTCTGATCTTGCCATTCTTCTTCCTGACAGGAACAATGTTGGATAACCATTCCGGATATAGAGTCGGTCTGATTATCCCAGCATCAACCATGCTTTGAACTTCTTTCTTGACCGCCATTGCAGTTTCCGCGTTCATCCGCCGCTGTTCTTGTTTTACTGGCCTGCACCCCTCCTTGATGGGGATGCGATGGCAAGCCAAATCCTTTGACAAACCCGGTATATCTTGGTATTTTTCTGCAAAGCAGTCCTTAAACTCCTGCAGCAACCCTATCAGTTGCTGCTTCAAATCCGTTTCAAGGTACTGACTAATCCCCACCTCTATGGGCTCAGCTTCCGTTCCCAGGTTGACCTTTTCTACGGGATCACGTACCTTGGGTGGAGTATCATCCAACGCTGCGGGAGCAGGCTGAATTACTTCCACCCCTGTCGAAGCTTCAAAATCTTCTTCCTCAATGCACTCGACCAGTGCTACCTCCTCCCAAGTCATTTGCTCCATTCGATAAATAGCTAATCGTTGCATAAAAAGAGCAAAGGCCTCTGCCGCCTCATGTGAGAGGATGTCACTCATTGGAAACATGCGGAAGAAGCTCAATGGAAACTGGCCGGCTGTAATCTACCATAGCCTGGGCAATTCCCCATTGAGACAATTCGTTCTGGGTCACCCCGATTGGATGTCCCTTATGATCGACCCCCTCAATTCTGAGAGGTCTCATAATCCTATTGTAATAGCTGGCCTCCAACTGGACGGCCGCTACAGAATAAGGACGCTCATCCGCTTTGATGAACACTGGTAGATCCGCGACTGGATCCCACATGATCATCTCTTGATGAAGAGACGAGGGAACGGCCAATGCTTTGTGGATCCAGTCCCTCCCTAAAATCATATGATAGGGAGCGTTCGCCTCAGTCACGAAGAAAGCTTGATAGGCGTCGGATGGTCCTATCTTGACTCTGAGCATGACCACTCCGGCAGTAGGAGCAATAGTCCCCGAAAACCCCTTCACCTTGGAAACCGACTGAATAAACTTCTGCTTCGGAACCTTGAGCTGCTCCACAGTAGTGGTGGTGATGACGTTCACTGCGTCCCCTGTGTCTATTAAGACTTTGCGGACCTTGACCCCCTCCACCTCAGCCGTGACATATAAAGGTTTCATATGTTGGGACATATCGAATGTGGGCTTGGCGAACATCACGCACTGCTTCAAAAGATCCCCAGCCCCCTCAGGATAATCGTGGCTGGAACGAAAAACCCCAGGCTCGGATTCTGCCTCGCTCTCATCCTCGGGTTCCTGTATTGAATAAACAGGCTTGGGTGACTCTTCAATGTCAATAAAGTGAGCAGTGGGCACGGGCTCTGGCAGAGCATAAGCCGAAGAGAGTATGAACACCATGTTGCAATTATGGACCATAGCTTCGTCCTCAGGCTGCTCTTCGTCCATAGGCACTTCCTCCTCATCCGCCGCCTCCGGCTCCTCCTCGTAGTCGACCATTTCGTCCTCCTTGTCGAGGTCTGCGTCTCCTGTTTCAGAGTCAGCCTTCACGCTGGAGGCGACTGAGGATGGCCTAGTTGGCACACTCATCTGCAGCTTCTTAGCTGCGTATTCTAGAAAGTTAGTAGGCCCCTTTGGCTCTTTTTGCCTGTCCTAAGACGTGGTAGTGGACGGCCTGCTCGAATCCGCCGAAGCTACGTTGGATTCCTTGAGGGCACTCTCCTTCATAGGAACCCCCACGTTACTCGTGCCTGCAGCCAATGTTGCGCTGCTTTCCTTAGGTACCCACCTCATGACGGTGGAACCCCTGCTGGTGTCAATCACCATCATGTCTTCCTGAACCTCTGACTCCTTCTGCTTTCCAGCAGCTTCTAGTTGTGTCTTCCTTGGGGGCGACTGCCTGGCTTTTGAACGCTCAGGAGAGAACTCCAGCTTGCGCCTTGGCCTGGACTGAGGTGCCCCAGTGGATCTTGGCAGATCCGCCATCCGGTCGTGTACATTCCTCCGAGGCGCTGGTGGAACCTCCGTGGACCGCTGTCGTCTAGAGTCCACGTAGGACTTAGCTCTTACCCTGTAGCGCCTATGGATCTGCTCCACCTGCTCCACGGGTACTGACAACTCGTCCTCGGTTACCTTTCCCGAAGCCAGATCCGCTAAGGTTCTCTTTGCTTTTCCAAAGCGTCTCCTCTCGTTTCGGGTGGTCACTGCAGCAAGCTCAATTGCCTTGCCGTCTCGCTGAGTATACCATCTGTCCGCCTTCGGATCATTCCTAGAAGCCGGTGGAATATAAACCCCTACAGATGGCTCTGGATTCGAAGCCTTGTGCGAACCCCCAGCCGTGGCTGACTTGACTCCGGATGGTCCTGGATCCTGCCTAGGCCTTGTTCTGCTAGCATAACTGTCCTCGGACCCATGATGGTACTTCGTCCGCTTGGAACTCTCCCGGCCCGACTTCTCGGGCGGCGGATGCTCTAGCTTAGCCTTCTCGAGGGCTCTCTTCTCGGCCTTTTCCTCTGCCTCCTTCAAAACAGCCTGAAATTCATCATAAGTAATCGGCTGTCCTGTAGTCAATCTACAAGTGAGGCAGAGCTTGGAACGAGGGACCATCACCATATCCTCTTCTTCAATAGCCCCGACCCAAAACTCTGGGCAGGGACAGGACTCATTATCATCAAACTCCAGCTTGCCATCGTTCAGCCACTCCTGCAACTGATCCTTCAGACCTACACATTCAGAAGTATAGTGGTCAAAAGAACGATGGAAAACACATGTAAATCCGCCATCCCCAATGTTGGGATGGCATCGGTAAAACTCTTGAATCTCCGGTGCCTCCTGATGCACCATTGCCTTCCAGATTTCGTCCGCCTTGCTCGCGTCGTAAGTATACTCTTGGAACCTGGAAACCTGTTTCCCGTACTGCTGTGTTGGACTCGGACCCACGCTGATCTCGATCGCATTCACCCGCGGACCGCCCTTAGCCGCTGTCCACTGAGGCACCTTAGGATTCTCCAACTGTAGGGTGTTGTCATTGATCCATATCTGCAGCTGGTCCTTTAGCTTCACACAATCTTTGGTGTTATGATTGTTCATATTGTGGAAGCTGCAGTACGTCTTTCCCGCCATGTAATCAGGCTTGGGAATGAATCCGTCGTGGTGCAATCGCCCCAAGTTGAATAGCTCTTGCAGAATCTCGGGAGCTCTGTGGGCGTTGTAGGTATACTCCTGAAAAGCTGACTTGGTTGGGAGCGGTGCTATTAACTTCACAATCTCCTTGACCGGCTTCGCTATATGGGACTGCAAAGGCTTCTTATCTGTCCGCTCAATAACCGCCACCTCGTGTTCCAACTCCTCATCAACCCAAGTTAGGATTGGTCTAGGCACAGCATCCGCCTGGATAGTTGCTACGGTCTTAGCCGCGGTCGGCAGTGGAGTTCTGGGCTTCAGAGTTCCCGGATAATAAGACGTAGGAGTTCCCTTCCGCCTTTCGTTTCTATCCCTGGACCTATCAACGTAGTGCTGCTCCTGACCCAGGCGATTAGTCAAATCCGCCATCGTGGTCACGTGCACGTGCCGGAAACCCTGGCGGATCTCGTCTACCAAGCCATCAATCGCCATTCTTACTGCATGCTCCTCTGGAATTTCTATCTCGCAGCGGGTTAGCTCCAGTTTGAACCTTCGCAAATAGTCAGTGGCAGACTCGTCAGGCCTTTGTTCAGTTTCCGCCAGGTCCTTGACCCCGATCTTTGCTTCCACAATACCAAACATGGTTCTGAAAAGAACCTCCATGGTCTTCCAATCTGGAATTGACCCAGGTTTCAAACGCTTATACCAGATTGCTGCTTCCCCCGCCAAGGATGTAGGAAAGAGCTTCAACTTCATGATTGGGTCCTCAGCATACTGACCTGATTCATTGGTGAAACGCATGATGTGCGTCTCAGCATCCTCCGATGTCTGGCCAGTAAACGGAGTAAAGCGGATTGGCTTAAACCCAGCAGGGAACGGGATCGTATTGATCTCTTGAGTTAATGGATTCTCATACGTCACGTCGATGTTGGGCAACCCCTGCAGTTCCCTGAGCTTGTCAGAGAAAATCCTGCTAATGTCGTCCAAAGTGATCTGGGCCACGACGTTTGCTGGTTGCTCCAGCGCATTGTTATTAACTGGCCTCGCAGGTGGAACCTGGTCCCCTGTCTGATGGTTAGTGGCCTCAGTGTTAGGTCCACCAGTTCCGCCACGACCATTTGTGCGTCTCCGCTGATCCCTCTGTGGATTTGTAACTGCACAGCCGGGCACTTCAGATTGTTCGACCTGATCAAATAACTGCCCCATTAAAACATTCATGTTTGCAAGCGTGGCGTTAGTAGCTGCCACCTGCTCCTGTTGCTGTTGCCAGTAGACATCAGAATTCTTGATGTGGGCAGCCAAGTCATCCCCCAGCCGGCCGTGCTGTCCGGCGAGGTACTTGAAATTAGCAATGAACCCCCTCTGCTCAGTTTCCATCCGCCTAACGGATTCACTTAGATTAACGACCACAGTATTGGCCTTTCTCAGAGTTGTATCTGTCTCACAAGATTTTTCAATCAGCATTCTCAGAGTATCCGTCACCTCTGTGGGAGTTGCAGTCTTCCCAGTGAATGGTGCTATAGGTGACGTCGGCGGATCCGCGGACTCATCCGCGAACCCCTCCTCCAAGAAACCAGATGCAGCTGCCCGTTGACAAAACCCAGAGCGGTGTTGTCAACCCGAGGAGCAGCCGTCACCTCAAGTTCTTCTACCTCAATTTCCGTAACTGGTGTCGCGGAAACTGGGTTCAGATTCTTCCTGCTTCGCACGGCCTTGAGGGCTGAAGCAATAGCCGATGCATCCCCCAAGGTCCCGCCAAACACTTCAATAGCTTCAGCTTCGGTTAATCCCCTACACTCAGCTGTGTTATGCTTGATCAGCTCTTTGTGGGAATTCTTCAAACAAAACATAGTTACCCTTTTGTAAGGATGACCCGTTGTAGATCCCGCAATCTTGACACAATGGTCCCACTGGGCGTGCCAAAATGTTCGTGGCGGATTCAGCACCCGGCGAACAGTCAGCACGTGGGGCGGAGGAGGCGTGCTCCTCGCATGTCTTCTGTGTGCTTTAGGCGTGCCAGCACCTTCGGAGTGGTGCAACTCGATTGCGAGCGACCCCTGGCGAGTCTTCTCGTCTGCTCCCAATTGACTCTGACTTCTGGTCAAGCGACTGTTACGCGGGCGCTGACTAAGCCGGCGTACAGGACTCGAACAAGACCTGAATAGAACTCTCTAACAGGATTTTCTTCCCAACCCCCTAAGGATTGAGGATCTTACTCTGATCCGGAGAAGCAAAGCAGAGCTAATACCAAGACCACGGGTGTGTGCTACCGGAGTAGCGGACTGACTCGATTGCTACCT